>JAQFXW010002410.1:0-13149 GCA_034693945.1 Dendrobaena attemsi
AAGTTTCTGAACGTTTTTGTCATCAAAGTCCTTAGTTGGTTGTATTTGCATAGGTGAAACAGTTAAATACAACCATCAACTAGTGTATGAAGCTATATTTAGAAAGATGAGACACCACGCTATATTAAATAGTTTGGTTGGCTAATGAAAACAGTCATTTTAACCTTTGAAACATGTTTATTTAGCAGTTTTTCTTAATGCAAATTCTGACACCAAAGTTCTGAAAAAACATTGGAATTTCGCTTATTTAATTGTAGATTTTGAATGTAGACATGTTTTTTATTTCAAATATGCCATAAAACAAAATTCTATATTTTTGATCCCTATAACCTATTTTAGCTTGTAGCTCATTAACTAGAAAGCGACAAGCGATGGGTTTTGAGCCCTGCCATCACAAATGATTTGAAAGCATTTAGCTAAAGAATGCTTTACTTATTTTAGATAATTTTCCTTCTACATGTAGTCTTTCCAAAGTGCTTGACATGTGTAGCCATAGTTTGGAGGGATTTGCGCATTAACAGATATTAAGAATCCACTTCTTTGTTTTCTCTGCCCTCAGGCAGGTTCATATGTCCAATGATGCCAATTTTCTCTGTTCTGTGCTTCCTCATTCAGTCCTCTGTATCATCCAGTCCAGTAGCATTATCCTTGGTCTACCTCGTGTTCTTTCTGACTTTTCCTTTCAATTCTTCCTATAATGTCTCATAGCAGGGAATCGCTACTTAGGGTATAACCTGTCATAATAGTCCCAGGTGTAACCAATCCATTTCCTCTGTCGTTCATGTATCGTCCCTATTAGAGGTCTGTTGTTCTTCATTCATAATTCACTCCATCCAGCTGACTCTCCATTCTTAGCCACATCTCAAAGGCCTCTAATTGAATCCACTTAGGAAATAAAAATAGGCCTAGTTAATCTGCCAAGAGCAGTCTTAGATTTTCCACAACCAGAGTAGAATAATCAGAACCAGTGGTGGCGCTAGCCATACAATTTAAGCAGGTTGCATCAGATCGTGTGAGTAAGAATCAATTTTAAAGTTTACAATATAGATTTCTAAAGATCTAATGTCATAGAAATTAATGTTATCCAGAGATAAAAAAAAATTTGAGATCTGTCTGAGGTAGTTTTGATAATGTTTCATTCTAAACATT
The DNA here is from genome assembly GCA_034693945.1 of Dendrobaena attemsi. Classification (NCBI taxonomy): domain Eukaryota; kingdom Metazoa; phylum Annelida; class Clitellata; order Crassiclitellata; family Lumbricidae; genus Dendrobaena; species Dendrobaena attemsi. The sequence goes on from JAQFXW010002410.1 coordinate 1,150, forward strand.
TAGATAATACAAATTTCAAATAATTTTTGGCAGGTCAAGAGCAAAATAGGCAAGTCAAATGACCAGCTGCGACCTAGCTATGATGGTGCCGCCGCCACTGATCAGAACACATACAAAATGTATGGGGAGTCATGTCTGACTGCTTTATATTGATTGACCAGTCTGATTGTTTATAAACTATTATGTTCGGAATTTGAGAAAAAAATTTATGAACAGGATGCCAATGAATCAATGAGCATATCATATCAGAATTTGGTGACAGTGATGATTTAAGTTACAAACATAAGGTGACTGGAGACAGTTCCCAACCGCTGTGTCTCCAGTTCGAAACCAGTCGCTAAACATATCAACTACTAGTGACTTTGTTCACAGAACATTTTTCTTATTGTTTTAATTGTGGATTACAAGTTTGGAGTAAATGGAGAAACAATTGCATGCAACAATAATCTCATCAATTTATATATATATATAAGTCCCAATGCAACGGACTAAGTGTCTCGCAGCCAATTGATTTAAGGTAGCTAGTCTAAATATTGCTGCTACTGAAAATGTCAAATAAATTTCTCCATTTCTGAAAAGTGCAGCAGGATCAATGACAGCCATGACAACGTAACTCTCAGAAATTCACCACCACACAAAAGTCTCTTCAGGGAAGCAAACTTATTCACCAATGCTATTCCAAATCAAGTCCACAATAGGTAAATAGCCAGACTTCTTGTCCATTTCGTGGTAATGCTAACAGAAATAGCTCCAGACTTGTCAAGGACAGCAGGATTTACTGGCATTGTTTATTCTCTGTTCAGTGTTGGTTAAGTCAGAATTATTTGCTAGAGCCAACTTCTGAAAATAAAATTGTCTATTCCCAATCAATACACACTTTCAGCATTTCATATGTTTCACGTTACCAATTAACTGCATCCAGGACTGCACTCTTTCAAAGGCAGTGAAAGACAACGGTAGAGCCTTAACTAAATGACAACATACGCTAAGATGTCAAATGAGTGTCAAGTCAACTGCATAGAAGTGGTGACTTTTTTTGGCCAATACGGAATGTAGAGTAGGCGAATGTGAGCAGTCGTCTGGCAAGAGTAGACCTGCCAAGCACAGACTCCTGTGTGGCATGCCGCATTACATAAAGCACTTGACAAAATAATAAAAAAAATGGACAGTCTTCTTTAAAAACAGTTCTCTAAAATTTCATAGAATTTAATTAAGATATCAGAAGACTAACACACTGGCTCTACGGGTGTGCGAGTCGTGTTGGCTGGACTTTTCGCTTCCGAAAACAAAGCAATTCAGAATTCGTATTTTGCATCTCATCAGCAGAGGAATCTTCCCCAGCAGGACTTTCAGAGTGCATCCCTATAGTATATAGGGAGCCGAAAAATTGATTAATGCTGAACATTATCTTTTGTCCGGACTTGAGTAAATGCCATTACGGCTTTTTTGGCATTGCAGCCAAAGTTTCGCAGGTTTCAGTACAGACGTGTTCACAGTTCTGGGTTTAGACAACGAACAACAGTATGATGCCCGGCGTGTATTTCATCTTTCCACGTGTGTGGTCCTTCGCCACGCCCCCTCTAACAACGGGGAGGAGGGCTGTGGATGTTCAATGAGTGCGGACGCTCGATCTGAGGCTCTGAGTCTACCGCCTACTTTTTGATGTCGGAGGAATAAAGATTCGCCTGCTGTTGAGGATGTAGGAAATTAAGTCTCATGAATGAAGGGAAGTGACGAAGTCTCAATGATACTGCTCTGCAGGTGGGCCGGGGGGGGGGGGGGCACATCCGCAGTCATTCAGTGCCGTCAGGACAGGAGCGGGCGTTCTGCTTCCCTCGAATAACAATGCGGCGGCGCTGGATGTAATGTCTACGATGGTTCTCAGTTTCTTCGGTGTTTGGCATCCGTTACTGCCTCGTCGATGTGAACTTGTACAAATTTATAGGCTTGTGTGCTGTTCTGATATCTGTTCGAGTTACGGTCCCTTTGAATCGACTCTATCAGCTGATGCGATCAGTTTTGATTAGGTATTTTTTTTATTCTACAACCAACTGAATGAGCTGATGCATGAGACTTGCATTTGATATAAAAAGCGCATGAAAGTTACCGAAGAACAATTGGGAGGATTTATTTGTATATTCTGGCTTATTGTCTGCATAATTCTCAAGCTCTAAAAACATGTGTTATTCGTTGCGTTTGACCCATTCGTGATGACATTCGAGTTTGAATGAATGTGACAGCTGAGTAGAATCTTGTCTTTACCAACTCGTGAAATGGATGACGGGATGGTACGGATAAGGTGCAGGATCAGAGAGGTCCTTTAGTCGTTTCTCTGCAAGAGTAACTTCATCGGGGAATGGCAGGTAAAAGAGACGGAAGGAACGACAGTCGAACTGGTGTTGAATCTGATCCTTGCGAAGAGGTAACAGCAGCTTACTGTGTAGCTTTACTGGGTTTCCCTTTTGTCTCCACGGATCGGATCGAACTATAAATGTTGCTAATATTCCTACTAAATTATTGTGCAATGTTTATTGTTTGATGATTGAGTCTGTCTTGTTTATTGGACATTTGTTTAGTGCCACTTCATAGAAAAATTGATTTGTTGAAATATGGCAACACTGCACAACCACTGGTTTTTCTTTAGATGAGTGAGGGTATGGTAGGCTGCAAACATGGAGAGTTGGCTGCTATTGTCAAATTATGTTAAGCTTAGGAAAATAGGCCTTTCAAATTGGATGGGCGTGTTGATATTAGAGTTGATAAGGGACCATTTTTGGAGCCTGGTTTGAATTTCCATTTCAGTTCCATAAAGTGTAGCATTTGAAGAAGTAATTTGTATTATGCAAACAATTTTTTAAATATAAAATAAATTATAGTAACAATGTTAATAGTGAGGATAGGCCTCAAACATCGCTGTTATTGTTTTTAAGTATTAATCAATATACCATTTGACAGAGAGAGACAGACAGACAGACAGACAGAGAGACAGACAGAGAGAGATACAGAGAGACAGAGACAGAGAGAGCATTTAGTGAGTCTCTCTACCTCTCTTTCGTCCTCCCTCCACCCCTTCTTCAATATGGCACACTTTTTTAACTTAATGTTGACGAAAACAGCAACCTTTAAGAATGCCATCATATGTGAAGAACAATTACCCTAGTATATGGATAATATTGGATGATTGGATAAAACTTTTGTTTTGTGACCTGCAAAGCCACAGTAAAAAATTGTCAGTCAGTCTGTTTCAGACTTGATGATGATCTTGTGTTTGAAGTGATCAGTTCCAAATTCCATCAGTAAATCACGCAGGCAATTCATAGCATCGTTTGTAGAGTCAATTCCTAAGTGAATTACTTGCTGAATTTTCAGGGTGAAGAAGTCAGTAATTGCACTGATTCTCCTGGGTTACATCATCACTTCACAAGGATAGGAAGTGTCTTTTATCGACACAACGGAAAAATCGTCATTTGTGGCATACTTATTTTATGTCTTTTCTGCCTTGGATTACAGACAGCGACCACAGAAGCTGACGTTCTGAGTCTCTTGCTTGAGGGTAAGTCAAATCACAAAAGCTGAAGTCAAGTAAATTATAACAAAACTAGAGGATTTCAATAAAAATTGTCTATTTATCCCAACATTGACATCGTATTACTGCGTTGTTACTTGCACTGTGCGTGGTTGTGGTTCTCTGTTAGCCAATCTGCCAACTTTCAATTAGGTAATGAGTGCTGTTGGTTTAGCATTTCAAAGTTGTTGATCGAAGATTTGTATTCACATCATCAACCTTGTGATTTGGAATTTACTTGCTCAATCTGATACTCATTGAGTATGGAACCTTGTGTAGAAAAACTTTGAGTGAGTGCCCAATATCTGCATTTTCTTTGCACCATTGATTGATTCCGTGAGCCATCATTGGAGAAGTGTAATAAAATATGCAGATGTGACCGATCTACATGTGCACAAATTCAATTGTAGATTCTATGTTGAATGGTTTCAGATGAAGATCAAATGTCTGAGCAAATCCACTATCTGGTTTCCTCTCTAGGGAAAGGGAGCCAGACTGTTAGGCAGGTCATTCTTCAGACATCTCGGATGCCTGGAAAAAGCGTGCTTAGTGTTGATAGTTTGATTCAGCACTTGAACGTCCTTCGTACTGCAACAAAAGTATCTGTGGACATGTTTGGCATGTAAGTTTTGGTAAAGGATATTGATTTTTAATGGCCTTGTAACTGAAATTTACATAAAATTTAAATAGGTTATTTATTGAAAATTTTTATTTTGCTTTGGGAGATCAGTTCGTCTTTATTTACTTTGAGCTGATCTTGAAATAAAATTTGTGTTATACATTTTTTCCAATATTTTGTGCATTTAGAACTTGGCAGTTAAAGGACATTTGTCGGAGTGTGAATTTCCCAAACTTTGATGATGATAGTGCCATTGATCAGGTGAGTAATCTATTGAAAAGTAAACCAGAATCCATATAAGCCTAATAGTAGACCAAGTTTATCTTAATTCATTACATTTTCTAAATTAAAAGAACCCATAGTAAGCAGAGACATTTTTACAAAGGTGTATTGATTTAAAATTATTTGTTGATATTGGAATAGCTGATCTCTGATGAGTATTATCAGATCTTTGATGAGTCAGTTCTACAAACTTTCTTGTGCAGGGATTATAATTTTTGATTAGATACTGAAAAGTCTGGAGGCATGTGTCATTGTTACACCTTTGGATTGCTTTTGGGAGGGGAGCAAGCTGCTTGGACCGGACTACGGAGTCTATTTTCCGTGAGTAAAAGATATTACAATAATTTTTAATTTTGCAAGGTATTATACGTATAACAAAATGATTAAAATCAGTGTTGATCCTTATTTGTCTGTCTTTGGAATTATTTAGTTACTTGATAATTGCAATTTGTTCAATCTTCATACTTTAGTTCTTTTATAAAGTTTTATTCTTTGCATCTATTTTTAACAGTTAACTTCAACTTGGTAACTTTTAAGAATTCAAGTTTTGTCTGTTACTATTGTATTAACTCTAAAATTATTATCAAATACAATTAAGAGTTAGGTACTAAGTTTCTGAGTTTTCATCTTGCTCTGAGAGTATTATTATATGACTACTTGTAACCCGTACAAATATTATGGGCTATTCTAATCAACGACCTCTTATATTATATTTAATGTGACTTATAACACCACCTAGTGAATACAATTTCAAAGAATATACTTACTTACTTACTCGAAACGCGATCTATATCGTGATACAGAAAGACACTTGCCCTATCTCGTGCAACTGACCTCTTGTGCTCACTTCCGATAGAAACAACAATAATGTAGTGCGTTCGGAGTTTCGGTTCGAGTTAAAAAGTTAAAATAAAAAGTGGAAAATAAAACTAACCAACCCCTCTACTGGGTATAAGCTTACTTAATGTGACTAATAGCGCCAAATAGTGAATACAATTTAAATTGCGCTTGCCCAATGATGTGTAATATTGGCATTCTCGAAAAGGGATCTTGCTTCGGGAGACTCGCCCAATGGTGGGTGCTGGCGAAACATGTCTCTTTCTCCGACAGCGTTCTCGTCAGACATCGTTACATTGACGATTAAGCGAATTATGTATGTTGATACTGTTGTGTTGCGCTTTCGTTTATTGGTAAGTATTTTCATAAATTAAATTCTAATGGTGAGATTTTATTAAAGCCTACTTTCTTCCACATTCGATAGGACTGAGGTTGAAGATTGCTACAGGAATTTAACATTTCCTCTCTATTCAGAAAGATTGTCACTGTTTTGAACTTTGTGTTTTTAAGGAGTTACAGTAATGATGTTAAATGGTCAAACTTAAATCCGGAGAAAATTGTACACTCTTTCAATCAGATTGGAATTCATTTTCCACATGAAGAAGAAATAGGCAAACTTCTAAAGAGAGTGAGCATAATTATCTTGTACGTTTATTTTTAAGAAGAAATTCTCTGTTTTCTTTGCTCCTGTTCAAATGTTTTGCCGACTGCTCTCTCTGTACTAATCACACCATGCTTTTAAGATCCCTGCAAAGTGAGGCTGCCACCGAAAGTGGCAGCCTCTATGTGATCAGGCAGCGTTCAACTCATGGCAACTTGGGGTAGGCTGAATTCGAATGCTGAGGCAATGTGAGGCGTGATTGTATATATATTCAACAGATGATTATTTCTAAATCTTGCCACCATCTGATTAAAAGCAAGAAGTAGGCAGTAGGATCTGGTTTGTGGTAGAGAGGAACCTGCAGGATGGCATCGTGCCAAACCAGCAAAGCACTTGTCCACACATCTACATAAAAATCTTTGCACTTGAAGAGTAACCCAAGTGCTGCAGGATATTTGTAAGGTGCTTCAGTAGGGTACAGGCAGAGTATAAAACAGACAAGAGTGTATCCTACTCCTTTTTTGGTCTACCAAAGTCAACCTACTTCCGCTTGGCCTGGGTCGTGAGCGCCTATGCGTAGGAATCCTCAAGAGGGGCTATATAAATTGATTGATTGAACTATTGTAGCGGTTTAACTTGAATTCAAACAGCCAGTTTACATTAGCATGTTCCTAAGTCAAAACGGATCGTTCACAATAATAACGCATTCTAACTCTGTATAATACACAATCATAGGCTTACTCGCCAGTTATTATTGATCTGACTTCTGTAGGATTTCTAAATCGGTGGTAGGCCTACAATAAAAATAAAGTTAGAACCGCTTAACTATTGAACATTATTCACTTACCCCATAAATTATTACCTTTCCTTAGCTTGAATTCCTTTCATTCTCTTACCGCACCTTTCTCAATCATGTTACCTTTCATTAAGAAAAACATAGGCCTACTGTAGGAGGCATAACAATAGGAAGCTTATCAATTGAAAGTTTGAAACCTGCCTATTTTAAACAAGCAGAACTTCCCAGCAGCCTGTTTTGTCAAGATCGTGGAGAAGCCTTATGCTGAGACACATTGAATACAACAGCAGCACAACTTTTAAACCACTTTTGTTGGTCTTGACGTTCTGACTCACTCCTACAAACGTGGGATTTGTGGTGCTCACTTGCAGTGGTGTTAATGAGTAGTGAAGGAGGAGTAAACTGTCCAAAGAGAAAACATAACACTTTTGTAGCTGCTTTTTATTAGGCTGGAATTACATCTGCATATCAGGAACTGCCATGTCTAGATCCACTAGATCCAGAATGTCCTGTCACCGCTCCAAATTATCTCAACAAACAGGTAGCGTGCTGTCTTAATAAAAATTTAAACATGAGTCACATTGTGTTGTAGTAATTAGCCTTACAATTTTCTTCATTGCCATGTTTACTGTTATTGTTATTATGTTATAACTAGCTGTAACCCGGTAAAAAATTACGGGCTATTTTAATCAACAACCTCATATATTATATTTAATGCGACTAATAATGCCACGTAATGAATACAATTTCAATTGCACTCGCCCAATGATGTGTAATATGGGCGTCCTCGAAAAAATATTGGCGCGATTTACACACGCTCATGTGAATTTCTTGAGTTCTTGTAGGCGATTGAAAAAAGTGTATTGTTTGTTATCTATTGTGCTGTGAATCAGTTACCGGATGTGAAGAAGGTGGTCGCAAATGGATGCACTGGCTTTGCAACAAGGTTTATGATTTGGGATGAAGATTTGATCATCGGTGGTATGTCAAAGACTGCATCTGGGCATATTTTGAGGTAAATTGAATAATTACTTGAAACATATCGTGTGCTTAATTATGTGTATATGTAATATGTATGTGTGGATATATTGTATGTGCATATGTTAGTGTATGTGTGTGTGTATGTGTGCCAATGTGCATATGTATATATATATGTATGTGTGTGTGTGTGTGTTGGCTATGCATTTATTGCGTATGTTGCCATCGACTACATCCTATTTGCTTGATCTCACCGGATTGATCCATTGAAAAAACGAACAGGGTTGCGGCCATACGGTGGTCGCTATAGAAAATCTATTACATTTATGTTGTCTGTCTGTTAATGATTTTCACCTACACTTCCTGATTTCTAGCATGTAATCTGTTTCTTCTCATCATGGACCCACCTAATATTAAACCCAAGGACCTCCATCTCTCATTGCATGTCCACATGACTGCCTGCCTATCCATCCATCTGCTTCTGTAGGCTTTTTATTGTTTGAGACACCGAGATAGAGAGAAACGGAGAGAGCCAGAGGCAGAGAAAGAAGAATTTATACTGAAGTCGGTTGGTGGGATAGGGGAATGTTTGATTTACCTACCTGACCCAGGTTTCTCATTACAAACACTGATTGAGTTGGTTGGCTTGCCATTACTGTCAAACAGTTTAGTTGAGCCATGAACAGAGGGAGTGAGGAGGGTATAGGGGGAGGTGAAGGAGGTTGGACTAGCATTTGATCTCTTTCAATAATCTGGTGGAAAGTGATCCACCTATTATAAACACCTCTGTTCAACTGCCACCCATTGTGCGGCACAGGTCTCTACCTCCCATAGATGTCCCTGGTTTCTGTTAGTCAGACCACACAAGTGGACCACTTGCATGGGTGGTCTTTGCCTTCAGGCTCCTGATACTACCACTGCTACAACCGATTAAGGGATATTTGTTTATCAAAGGGCCTTTTGAAATGAGAATAGCTGTAATCCTATTGCCCGTTGTACACTTGTCACCTTCAGCTGTGTGTGTGTGTGTATGTGTGTAGGTGTAGGTGTAGGTGTGTGTGTGTGTGTGTAATGTAATTCCTTCCTGAATTCTGACCATTCTAGCTAGTGAATATAACTGTAACCCGTAAGACCTTAAAAGTGCAAACTTTGCGAATAAATCGATACTAATTGGAGCTATTTATAGATCCTTAGTACCAGACATTGTTACAATGAGAATTATGGTTTAGAATGAATATAGATTTCTATTAGATTGGAAGTGGGCATCTATGTAGGTCATGTAATGCCTGTTATATATATAAACTTTATTTCACCAGTTCTGACAGCACACGAAAAAGAAAAGCAAAACAAAAAATCAAAATTAAGGTCCAAACACTTCACTAATGACATATTTCTTGAATTTACTGACTTTACAGGCATAAGCAATGTTGTATCTGTCTCTGATATGTCTGTCAGTGTCAGTATATTTACCAGTATATTATATAATATATAGCTATTGGGATATGCATGTACGTGCGTGATCATTATTATGTAGTGCTGTTGAATCAAAATGCCTCAGTAGGATATGCTATCTCAGGGTGTGTCTTTGTTAGTGCCAAGAATAGATGATATCCTGCAAAAGCATGAATAAAATTATTAGTTCACAAAAAGTAATTTCACTTGGCATGTCTGGTCTTTTATGACAAACTATTCCAAATGCCAAGAGTAGGGATCAATGTTTCTTGAATGCACATGATCAAGCTTCTCCTAAACCTTAGATCTATAGCAACAAGCCAGCTTCAGTAAAGCCATGTCTATCTAGGCAGGCAGTTTAGAATTAGCAATGTAATATGACATAATGTAAAGCAGTGCTGGTATTATTGGTTTTTCAGTAAAAATGGAGTATCCTATTCAAATAAGAGGCTTTGTTTGCACTTATTCTAAAAAATTAATTTAATTATTATATTTCAGAGCAGAAGCTGTTAAGTCAGTAGTGCAACTGATGAGTGAAAAGGAACTTTTTGACGTCTACCGTGACACCTATAAAGTTCATGGTCTGATTTGGAACCAGAGTATTTCAAAACAAGTCTTGGAGGCATGGCAACGAATGTTCACACAGGTACTTTCTCAGGCACACATTCTTTTCTGCTAGGATAAGGTGAAAGCTCTTATAGCCATGGCTCTTATCAGGCCTACCTAGTTCAAATATGGGTCAATTTCAATGCTAATACAAGTCCAAACTAAATAATTATAAAAATCGTTGGGTTGCAACTGATGCAAATTGTTTATGGCCCTGCAGCTTGAGAGATAAGATTGTGTTAACCCTCAAGCTACAATCTCTAGTTTTATATAACATCGTAGATTTCCTAAAAAAGTGCTTTGCTAGAACAAGAAGTGATGCATGTGTCTGTATATTTCAACATGCTTTTAGAAGATTCGGGAGATATCATCTGTGCTGGTAGCAAATGACTCGCTTGCAGATGACATATACTCCATGTCGTTATTGAATCTTGAAGACTGTCTGGAAGATGCCTCCAAAGTTGACTTCAGAAGAGTCGGACTTGTGTGCATTGCCCTAGTAAGGCAAAGCTAAACTAATCTATTTTGTATGTATTTAATTCAACCTGATGACTTCTACAGAGCAATTATCATAATTTAAGAAGCCACGGTAAGAAAAGTCAGTCTGTTGCAATCCTGTCACTGTAAATAGCAGCGTTTGATCACTGAGTATGAAATTTGTAGCTTTGACATGGGTTTAAAAGGTGTAAATTTTATTGTTATGCAGCAGTAATAAAAGCTTTGATGATAAAATCTTTTGTGTCTCATCCTTATAAGTATAATGGCCTTATTTGATTTGTTTACTTTATCCTATTCCAGCATCTGTTGACGAACAGTGGATTCGTTTTATGAGACTATTTTACACAACTGTCAAGAATTTATATACTGAGATTCTGCATATTTTGCATTTGACTTTCTGTTGTATATTTCAGTTGATTTACATCTGTCTGCTGCTGGTTGAATTGCCTTCAGCTGCTTTGCCATCAAAGGTGGCTCTTGGATGTTCTGGTCTCATGCTGATCATGCTGTCAATAGTTGCTGGATTTGGAATCTGTTCACTTCTGGGCCTGAAGTTTAATGTTGCCACCGAACAGGTATTTGCTTATTAGTCTTATATGTCTCTGTCAATTCCTGTAGGTCATCAGGTATTTTAGAGTTGTGCAGCATTTAATCTGCACTTATCTGTTTCTCTTGTAGGTTTTACCATTTTTAGTCATTGGGTTGGGAGCCAGCGATGTTCTCCTGATTGTGCAAAACTATGCTCAACTGACCAAGTTCGAAATCCCTCAGACAGTAAGAACATAGTGAATACACTAATATTACACGAGTAATATATAGGTCTAATGAATAGATACATAAGCAATTAATTAATGAAGCCTATTATAGCAAGTGTTTCATTCCGAATAATTTACAGTAGGCCTACTTTGAATAGGCCTAGTTAAGTTATATTTCTAAATTATTCAGTGATTAACTAGCTCAAATTTGATTTATGTGATAGGACCTGCTTAGCTGGTGTCACAGAGAGTGTTGTCACGTCATTCTTACATCGTCAGTCAGCATCTCTTTTTCATTCTTCTTCTGGACCATCAGCCCAATTCCTGCTCTACAGAGTTTCTGTTTTCAGGTGAAGTTTAGAAGGGTTCTGGTCATCTCATTTCATATTTTAGCTGACTTATCTTTAAGCCAGTTTAGCCTGAGTAAAACATTAGATTGGATGTTGAAAATGGTGATCACACAGAAATCAGGCACCAAGCTATTGCTCTTTATTGTACTGATTTATCCTGATTAATGCAGTATGTGTCACTGTGAGTTGAAGTTGGGCGTAAAAATGTGGTTTCTTATGTCTTAATGCTGCGTTTAGTGTGAATTATTTTCTGGTGCCCAGGTATACAAGTGGTCGCAATTTTGTGTTATATGTTGCAGTGTTCGTTACCAGTTTTGTCTAAAGCTATGTAGTGTTCGACATTAAATTATAATTTACAGGGTGCTGTGTTGATAATTGTCAACATGGTGTCTTTGCTGCTCATCTTCCCAGGCTTCTTGAAACATGATCTCCTTCGACAAAAGAAACAGATGTCCCTTGACCCGCTCTGCAGTTCCACTGGGTCAGTAAGAGATGGATCAAATGCATTTTTCATCATTCTTTTCATATTGTTGGTATTTGGATGGCTATAAGTAAAATGCTATTTTGTGAATTATTGTTATATTTACAATTTTTATTTACTCAAATTTTGCTGTGTAAGTCATGATGGTCCTTGTCGATGAAGCCATTGCCGTAAGTATGT
>JAQFXW010002411.1:0-13146 GCA_034693945.1 Dendrobaena attemsi
TGCCTTGCGTCCGAAGGGTCGCGGGTTCGATTCAGACCCGAGCTACCACGTAAGGACCTTGAGCAAGTCCTTCACCTTCAAATTCCAACACTCCCTCGGGCTGTAGTCGGGACCGCCTCTGAGTAGTAGAGGACTTGAAGGGGCGGTATTTCAACATGTTATGAGATCAGATGGATTGGAGAAGGAAATGATGTTGGCATGTGGAGAGGGAAGGCAAAAACAAGGGTAACGAAGGAAAAAATGGATGGAGATACACGAAACAACTGAAATGAATGTGGCCGAACCAAGGGACATGACATTAGAAAGAAAGAGAGGCTTATCACTACGATCGCTAGAGTTCAAAGAATTGACAGCACAAGGTTGGTCTGAATAAAAGTCCTATCACTTGTCTAGTTGGTTTGCCCCTTCAATTAGCAAACTGCCAATGACAATTTACTGAAGATTGAAGTTGAAGCTAATAATAAACCAGTTTTGCAAAAGCATTAGCAAAGCTTCTTGATAAATATGCAACCGGATTAAACTAACAATTAATTCTAAATATCAGAAAAATACTATAGCACCGTCTTCAATGCCTTAGATCACTAAATTCTAAGCTACAGGAAGCCCAATAAGCCACTCGCAGAGCCCAATACAAACTGAAATAAACATCCCAGTCTATAAATACACGTATGAACGTAAAGTGAAATAGATCTAACGTGTTAGTGTCTGCATCTGTATAACGTCCCTATTGCTTTTCGATCTAATGTCTTAGATAATAGCACAAAGGCAACATCCAGGGGCTTCTATCCCTATACCCAGAGGGCACAAGTGCGCCCAGTGGAAAACAGGGGGGGGGGAACATTTCATAATGTATTATTTTCAGAAATAGGGGGGGGGGAAGACCGGTCAGAAGGGATGGAAGAATATTTTTGAGAGGGGAAAACGAAAAGTCATGAGTTTTTGAGCCCAGCTGCTTGGGGGGGATAGAAGCCTCTGGCAACATCCGTCGTGCAAGCCACAATCACACCGACTCCGTCCTAGGCACGACGCAAAGCTTTGTGAGAAAGGTGTGAATCGCCCGACGATATTGTTCGGGGTATCGGTGAAAGTGTCTTCCGTGGTCCGACACGTTCCACGAACTGACCGCTACGTCTAACGCGCGTTCGTGCCTCCAGCGTTCGATGATCCTGTCGACCGATTGAACATTGCTCAGCTGATCATCGAAAGAGCAGAAAACCAAGGCACTGCCCTGGGCCGGACCTCGTCTGAAAGCATCTAGTACCTTCTCCCGGAACTCTCTGTGCCCGCTGAACGCCGACCAGTACAGGTTGAGGGATTTAGCCGAGAGATACTGAACCCATCGGTTGAGCGTCTGTACCGGAAACACGGGGCCACCGCCGGTTGTCAGACTATCGAAGATCTGTCCCGAGATCTTGCGCCTTGCGACGCCGTACTTGCGCGGATGTTCCGTCATTTCGTTCAGCACAAGCGCGTACAGATAGTCGCCGAACGATACCGAATGAAACACAAATCTCGACGTGTTCAACGGCGTCGCGTTTTGAGTCAGATACTCGAGAACTTGTCTGGCAAGGTTGCGACCGCTTGCCGGATTCAGCAGGTGGCGAAATCGGCCTCGAACGGTAAGTACGTCGAGGCCGTAACTGTGGTAGATGCTGGAGTATTTGTCGACGACATTTTGCGAGGCCACGAACGGGAAAAAAATGACGACTAACGATCGGGTTCTGTCGTAATTGTGTGAATCGATCTCGATCGCTTGCTCATTCTTCAGAATCCTACGAAGCTCGATGGCTGGCGCAATCTTTGTTTTCGAGATGCTGTCTAGCTGCTTCTCTGAAGAACTCTTTTTCATCGAAAATAAGATGTTCCTGATGTCGTACGTGACATGTCTTGCACCAATTCTATCGCCCGTCCATCTGGACAAACAGTGACCTTGCGCACTGCTGACAGGATTTTGTGAATTCGACCAAAGTAAGCGATTCCAAATATGAATTGAACAAAACATGTGCCGCCCAAGGAGAGCCATGGCACCGTTTCAGACGAAACTAAAAAGTAATACAACAAAGTTATACAGTAAAGTAACTAGGTCAGTAGCTCTGAGAAATACTTTAATAAAATGTTTGAAGCGTATGCCTCGGTATTTTTAAAGCTCGTTGTACCTTTCGAGGACTTTAAAGACCTTGAAGGTATTTATTGCTTATGACTTTAAATTAACGAGGTTCCCAGGCGCAATGTGCACTTCTGAATATCGAAACGAGCGTACTGTGAAAACTGTTTATTATTTATTTATCTGCACCGTAATTTTATCAAACCTATCTTTCCCTACATCAGGACCAAAATTTTAAAGAAATATTCATACAATCAAACTAACTTTATACAAAACAGTTAAAATATGAAATTAAACTAAGGCAACATTTTCTTGCAACGGAATGTGTGCATCTCGAATCAGGTTAGCAATTTGTATAAGTGATGGATATTCTTACTTACTAACTCATCTATGGGACCTTTAAAGAACCTGTGAATCAATATTTTATTTATTTATTTATTCACACATTTCTATACCGCCCCTTCAAGTCACCTACTACTCAGAGGCGGTCCCGACTATAGCCCAGAGGTGTGTCGGAGTTTACACGCCGAAGCGCCACGAGCAATTGCTCAAGGTCCTTACGCAGCGGGTGGGATTCGAACCTGCAACCCTCCGCATGCAAAGCGGCGACCTTCACCACTACACTGCCGCGCCCCACGGCGAAAACACGTTAAAATCAATACATTTCTGCAGAATGCTTACTGAATTTCTGATCAAACTCGCAATCTGTTACGCCATTCCGAAGAAATTGTAATTAAACCCATTTTACGAACATATTAATTTTTATCAACATCTGTAATTTCCCAGAACCTGTGACAGCAGCGCCTCTAACGAGAAAAACACACCTACAGACATAATAATTACTTCTAAAATGCAATTCAGGAGGTAGGCCTACTAAAAAAAGTAATGTAAAATTTTATATTCGCAAAGCGTAAATTTGTTTATCTGGTTGTTAGAAATAAATTGTCAATAAAGGGATCTTGAACATTTTGTTTACAGCGTTTATTTTTGGCCGTGCATTGTGTGCGACTTGCAGTTTCATTTCAAGAGTAAAACAGCACCAGACCCAATGACATATTTAAAAATACTTCATAAGTAGCTTCAAAATAGTGTCTATTTAAATTTTATGTTTGCAATAATAACGATGAGCAGTGAAATCTTATATTACATTTCCAATATCAACGATAATAATGGACATTTATATTCAATTCTTACCTTATTTCACGCGGTGGGAGAGTCATTTCTATTAAGTTCATTCTACAACGCAGCACAGATTACATAACTCAAAACGAATCCTTCGAGCGTAAAGACAGCTATGCATCGAATAGAAGTCCCATCGTATCACTAAATTCACTTTGACCAGAACAAATTTCACTTACCAATATGATTTTATACGAGTTGCAAGTTACAAAGAAATAATGGGTACAAGTAACTTTAAATGATTAAAATTCGCATAATTATTCTCGAGATGGCCTGGACATGTCGGTGTCAATAGTCAAAGCACAGTAGGGCCTATATATAATTATATATACTGTGGTCAAAGCATTGCTAGTACATATTCGTTTATTAACTTCACATTGACAGACAGCAACATGATTACAGCCAGGTTATACAAAACACGGCCCGCATAGCACGACACGCAGATTGGCTTGAAAGCGGGTTCAATTTAACTAATGGTCTAAGTGCTGGAACACTCTTGGTACGGCCAAACAAGGAGTGGGGTGGGCGATCTTATTTTCCAACTGACACGAGACAAACCACACAACGCTGCAGCAGGTGATGGGTAGCCAATAGTAATCGTAATTAAGCTTAAGGTTCCGCTTATTCACGAGTTCTATCACTTCTGTGTAGGATCAATGGCGTTATCCGGAGTTTCTTGATGTAGATCCAAGCACAAGTCCTGTTAGGGCCGTTACGCAATGCGTATGAACTTTGAAGGCGTTCCATGGAACGCAATTTTTGTCTGCTGATGTCGCTAATAATAATTATAACTTGTCAAACTTGAAACTGCTTCCTTGTCTGTATTTGTCTTAGAACGGTCTAATTTCAATTTAAGCCACGTCTTGACGTTTTTAACGCGTGCCACCAGAGGACGCTAAATATGGAGCGTCATTTACAGGAGGGAATTCACGACGATATATCATCTGTGCGTTCTTGTCGCTGCGAAGGAGGAAGACGGTGGCGTGAGCTGGTCATTTCGTCTGAGAAGTTCGTCGTTAAATCCGTCGTAATCCTCTGATTTTGGCGAATCATCTGCCAGAAATCTTTGGTACCTATTGTCTCCAATCAGTCTATTGTGTTTTCTTGTAACTATTTATCACAATCGATGCTTAATTTCAGAAACAAGTTCGTCGATATGTTGGCAACGCCAGACTGCGTAGACGCGCCATTTTGTGTTTCATTGTTCCAATTTGTTGAAATGAAACGGGACCGATATTCTGATTCGAAAATTCGAGTACTTAAAATATATGCTAGCGACTTTTGCGTATTTTTTATTGTAGATGAACGAATGTTTTAGGTAATGGTTACGGTAATCTTTCGAAATGAAAAACTAGTTCGTTGCCCCCGTGAGAGGTGAGGGGTGGTCGATCTCTGCTAGACCGGTAAAAACCAGTTTCTTAAAGCGGGCCGCGGAACAAAGCACGTGTTCAGAGTCGAGAGTTCGAAACTCGTAAAAGGAACACTGGATTTAACCGAATTAGTGTGTAATTAGGATGTACAGCCTTTTACTCGTTTCAAAAAAATTTAAATTGCAGATATTGCTCAAGACGGCTTTATACATCGAGTTTGCACAGAGATCATTTTATTTTATTTTTGCTTGAAATATGAATTTAATTGCAAAGAAGTCAACTGGAGCCACAGCAGATTTAACTATTTAATCTTAAATTTTCACTTGAATTATGAATTGCAAAGAAGTCAATTGAAGCCAGAATTAATTTGGTTATTTTTACTTGAAATATGAATTGCAAAGAAGTCAACTGGAGCCAGAATTAATTTGGTTATTTTTACTGTGAAGCCATAGCAGAATTAACTTTATTTTATTTTACGAACTGATTAGCTGTCATTCAGACAGACATCTATGAGAGGCGCTATATAAATGTTTAGATACGATACGATACATCAAATACTAAACAGACAGACATCAGATACTAAAAGGCCGCAAGTCATGTGACATGACCACGGGTTTCGAAAGCCCATGCCACTTTCATATCGAACATCCGTGATGTATTTTATATTTATTGGGCAAAAGTTAGGGCTGAGTTACTCGTAATGAGTCGGTTACTGTCAAGTTACCCATCGAGAGAGTCGTTGATGATCAGGTTACCCGTAATGAAAGTCGGTTAGGGTCAGGTTACCCGTCGTGAGGTTAAGTTAGAGTTTGTGTTGTCTATAGTAATTTAAATTGCTGCCCTTTAGTATTTGAGGTCCTTCAGGACGGACTGGTAGTCACAGCCTTTATTTTATTTTTTACTTGAAATATGAGTTTAATTGCAAAAATGGTGGAACGAACCACAGCAGAATTTATTTTATTTCTACTTGAAATATGAGTTCAATTGCCACAGCAGTGCGTAACTTCAGTAGTAAATACTGTAAAATAATAATTATTTAGCTTTTGAGTGAGCTTAATATTAGACTATAATGCAATGCTAGCATTTCATTTGCATAATATTGATACAAAGTAAGGATAATCTTTGCATTGAGTTAGCGTAACATGGTAAAAATATAAAAGTAATTAATTAATTTAATGTAATGTCAGCAGAATTTTTACTTACTAATTGAGCCATCGTTTTGTAGTGGCACAAGTATGCAATGTAAAGTAAATCTTTAAATGTGTGTTCGTTAGTATGTTGTTTTACGGGTGTCTACACGAATCTATGAAACACAAATCGCCTAAAGCGGCAAAACTCGAAAATCGGTCTCTGTATAAAACAGATTCGGCGATGATTTCATTTCGCCGCTTTGGTTTTTGATGATTCGTTTTACGGTATTGATAACAGGCTTGTTGAGGACTAGGATTTGACAAAATGTGACGATGCATAATTTCTTTCGGTTATGCATATTATTATTTTTTAAAGGCAACGCTTTGAAATGAGTTTTTTTCTCAAATTTTGCAGATTTGCTAAACATGGGTGATCGTGACAAGTGTTTCAACTGTGGCAAGAGCGGCCATTTTGCCCGCGACTGCCGTTCGGGTGGAGGAGCTGGTGGTGGCGGAAGCCGTGGAATGGGAGGGGGAGGTGGAAGCCGTGGATCAAGCCGAGGCGGTGGAATGGGAGGAGGTGGAGGAGGAGGTCGCAATGGTGGACCAGGTGAGAGAATTTTCTATAGTTTTTTTTATTCTACTTCTTTTATTTTTTGTCAAGTGGAGCGCAAAGAGAAACAAGTTTTAATTGCATGCTTTCCATGCTTGAATTACATTGCAAGCAAGCAAAGAAATTGTATGATGTTGTAATTGTATTGGCGTGCTATTATTTCCATCTATTTGCGAATGTAAATACATAAGATTCAGATTTTTATATCTAGAGGTTCAGACTGCATGATGTGAAATACTTAAAAATTTGCAAAAAATAACAATCTGTCGACTTTCTGTAAGGAAAGCTTGAATTCCTCCTACAGTATGTAGTCATGTTGTTAGCCACTTGTGTTCTTAGATTTATACTATTTCAATAATATGCTGTGAATATGTTTTAAATTTATGCTGAACATCACTTAAAAGCCAATGAAGGCTGTTGAATGTTGATAGTAAGTAATTGTATTCTTGCAATTACATATCTTGTTAAATTAATATCACTTAAAAGCCAATGAAGGCTGTTGATAGTAAGTAATTGTATTCTTGCGATTACATATCTTGTTAAATTAATATCACCTAAAAGCCAATGAAGGCTGTTGATAGTAAGTAATTATATTCTTGCGATTACATATCTTGTTAATTGACGAATTGATTACAATGCTTACATCAGTAGTTGTCAACCTTTTGAGACCATTGGGCCACTGAAGATTCTCTGTCGCTTTTCTTGTTGAATAAATCTTAATTTTGCATCAGTTTACTACTTCACGCTAAGTAGTAAACATTTTGCCATTTGGAGGCTAGCATCCATATAGAAATCAAATGATTTTAATTTTAATATGGTTTTTGTTGTTTAAAGTGCATTTGAATGGTTCAAAGAGTGAATTCCTGTCAGACGTGCGACTGATGTGAACTTTGCTCTTTGTTTTCAGGCCATTTAACGGTACATTGGTTCACCGATGCGCCGGATGGTCGCTGGTAATCCTCTCTGAAAACATGAGTTGAGTTGACGTTGTGCGTTGTGTGTTAGGTACGTGCTACAACTGTGGCAAGGCGGGCCACATGTCGCGCGACTGCACTGAGCGCGATCGCGGAGATGATCGCGGCGATAGCCGCAAGTGCTACAACTGCGGGGAGTCCGGGCATCTGTCTCGGGACTGCCCGGAGGGTCGGTCGGAGAGAAGATCGGGCGGTGGAGGTGGTGGTGGCGGCGGCGGCGGAGGTGGCTCCTGCTACAACTGCGGGGAGCCGGGACACATGTCCAGGGAGTGCCCGGAGAGCAGGCGAGGAGGAGGCAGTGGTGGTGGTGGAGGCGGTGGTGGTGGTGGCGGCAGTGGATGCTACAGGTGGGTGTTGTCAGATGTTGCTATTACTGATTGTGATTTGCATTATGTAGTTCATATTCATTGTTTAGTTCTTGAGCCTTTCATTGTAATAGCTCCATGAGCACATTCTTAATTTGCTATTGCTGTCTTAAACCGATTTTGACTCTTTGATATTTAATGTCATACTCTGCTTTACAGTTAGTTCCAAACTATATGGATTTTGCACATCATCCGTTCAAAATGATACTTCTAAATTTCGCGTCTTTGTAAGCAGCATTGATTAAAACTTTAAATGGATGTTACTCTAGTAATGTTACTCGTACAGGTGTTGAGAAACTTGAGATCTTCATAAGCAGCTCTATTAAGAAGTTTTGTTTTGTTGAGTACGCGCCACAACTTGTTTCATTTCAAAGATAGTGGTAGCATGACACTTTGGGTGCTCTTGCTTTTCATGTGTACAACTGTAGCTTCTGGTTTTCCAAGATGTGCATATTTAATTTCTTTCTCACATTTCTTTATCCAGGTGCGGTGATTCGGGTCACCTTGCGCGCAACTGTCCCCAGGGTGGCGGAAGCAGCAGCAGCGGTGGTGGTGGCGGAGGCGGCGGTGGCAGTGGCTTCTCCCAGATGAGATGCTACAACTGCAACGAGCTGGGCCATACCGCCCAGAGGTGCCCGCTTGAGGCCTAAGAGTTGACGTCAAGCACCAGTGCACCGGAGCTGACTAGAAACGGCAAGGGCACCGGGCGGCATCCCACGGTCGTGTGGAGACACTGTCGAGTGTCGAAAGCGTCGCTGGTTAAACTATCTTTTTGTAGAAATTGTTCATTGTATATGTCGTAGGTGGTGATGGTAATAGTTGCTGGTATCTTAAGGCATCAAAATTGACTGCTCCTCGCAACGTGATTTTGACGGAAATTTTCTCAAACCTTTAAACCTGACAATTTTTGCCGTTTTCTGCTTTAAACCTGGACGCAGAGAGTGCTGTGTTTTCAGGTCTAAATTTAAGTTTACCTCTTCCCTGTCATTCGGCACAATACTCCTTTCCCCCTTCTGTTATCAGTTGCCTTGCTGTCGAGTACTGGCTGCTGTTTCGCGTTGCTGTGCTCTCAAAATTGGAGAGACGTACCAGCGGTTTGGTTCGTGGTTTTGGAGGAGGCATACTGTGCTCCATTTGTGATCTCCGGAGGCTCTTGGCAGGATTCTGGTGAAGCCGAGAGTTGGAGACGGACTTGTAGTGGTGGGATGTCGCCTTGCGGGTGTTTTTTTTGACTTTGGAAGATGCTATGCTGAGCGGAGTTGGAGTTGTCCGTGATGGATGGTGGACTAACAATTGTGGCGGTGCGTTACCTGGAGACGGTAAATTTGTCTGTGAGCTGTGGTTGGAATTGGTCGTGGATCTGCGGTGTGACTTTCAAACAAATATGGAGACTCTTGAGTAATAGCGTTCGAAGTGCGCGCCGGAAAGCGAAAAGTCGCGTGGCACTTGTCCAGTTCTGAGGTGTGGACTTGTGAGAAATTGCGAGATGCGAGCATTATACCACTGTTCTTTTTATTACAAATTTTTTACAGCAGGACTGAGCAGAGAGTGAAAGTGGAACCGACTTCAATTCCAAATTCTGTTAACATTCGTTTGGTTACTTTCTGACTGGCTGTCCTGATTTCGTGAAGGCTGTAGAAAGTGAGCTGTGATGTGGTAATCTGTCTTGTCTGTGTCTTCAGTGTCTGCTGACGATGCCATTTGAATTTCTTATTCCTGAAACTGTTTATGCTGTCATGACCAAAATGGACCGTAAGCACCGGCAGCAGTTTACTGTTGTTTCACGATAAACTAAATTGCTGTATATACCAATTGTGATGGTATATAAGAAGAAAGCTGTTTAAAATTTACTGTAAGCAGTTGTGCTTTGAAGTATTGATTTTTTTTATTAAACCTGTCAACCACCACCTTTGTGATTTGTTTAACATGTGGCTTTCATTGATTCAAATTGTCAGTACATACATGTAATTATTTCTAGGTCAAACTAGAACGCCTTAGAAGTTAAACACAGATTGAAACAGCAAATATCAACATTGTTTTAACATTGAGGCAGGTACAGATAGTTTGTAGCACAATTTGTGGTAGATGAAACGGGGTTCTGCGGAAATTATAATGTTTATTTGCTTGGCAGATTTGAGGGGAAGTTCCAATTGGATATTTGCTGTTTTGACACTTTGATATGTCAACATAAATTCTTCAACAATCTATTATTAAACTGTACATGCTGGTGTCATGTAGCCCAGAGGTGGAAATATGCTTTTGTTGAAAATTTTCTGCTTGTGGATGGCATGAAGAAAACCTCAAACTGGAATTTAATTCAGTTGAGATTTATAAACACAGCCTAATTGATGGCAGTTGATTTTATTCACCGTTGGAGTTCCAATTCTAGCAGTTGCGCAATTCAATCAATGTTTATAAACTAACTTTAAAAAGTAAGGAATTGTTTTAATGAAACAAAATGGTTTCCACATCAGGAATACTGAGAAAGGAAGCAGTAATTTTAACAAATCTTGTTGCATGTACTGTACTTTTAAACCATGACCCCGGGTATAGTCTGGACGTTGCAACATAGAAGTCTGGACATAGAATTTTCTAGCATTTATTATTTCATTACATGGTTTATTAGTACAGTACATGTACCAGGATTTGTTTTGACATGCCTTGATCACTTTACAAGTTTTAAGCCTAAGCATAAATCTTTAATGATAACTGCTAGTATTTTGCTGCAAAGTACAAACAAGACTGTGAAGATTTAAGGGCAGATAATTATACACACAGAACACCATTGCATCGATCCTCAGTCTGTGAGCAAGGCCTAAAATTGTTCTTTTAGTTAATATAAAATAATATGTCAGGTTTTTGAATTATTTTACTGTTGGGCCCATGGTTTTTGGTTGTTGCAATAGCGGCATAAACTTTCAGTGGTTCGTTAGTTGCAAGAGGTTGAGAACAGCTGCACTAACCTAGTCTGTAATAATAGTCTCGTGGCCTATAGCCCTAGACAATACAACACAATCTGTAATTTAAAAAATACAGTACACTGAGTCACAGGGCGCTATACAAATGTTGGCATGCATACACTAAACTTCTTCAGCTTTTTGACGTGATTAATGCTGAAGTGTGGTGAAGGTTCGAGTAGGATCCTTTAGCAAGGCCTTCACAGGTGCTTCGACGTGTAAAATTGCCAGACAGTCGTTAGTGCTGTAGCCGGTACTGCCTCTGAATAGTAGTGGACTGTAAGGGGCGGTATAGAAATACATACACCCATACATGTAGTTTGAGACCTTTGCTACGTTTAAAAGAAGTGGAGTAGAGGCACAAGGGCAAGTCTGTAGATGTCCCTACTCCATACTCTACAGTTTGATAGAATCTGGAAGGAATATTATTGCACAATAGCCTACCCAGGGAATAATAATTATATTAAGCTTATGCTGCACAGCTCAATAATGTAGTTTATAGGAGAAGACTGGGTGATGACACACTAAAATAATGATATGACAAAAGAGAAAGGGATTAGTAGAAAATAAACAGTTTAGGCAAACAAGACTACGAATCGGTAAATAATAATACCACAGTATATATAATTATATATACTGTGATAATACCACAGTATTGTAATTATCTATACTGTGATAATACTTATGATTAGATAGCCATGTTTCAACTACAACTCTTGACATTCGAATACAAACAAATTTACATTTTTAATCAGCCGGTTAACAATCAGAATGAATAATAAAATTATTATTGTGTGTCGAATGGAGAATTGAACCACGGTATAAATAATATATATACTGTGATTGAACCCATCTGTCTAGCGCTATACATACACAGTATAGCGCTAGAGTTTCCCAAAGGAAAATGGATTTATCTATGCTAGTCGAATCTATGGTTCTTGAGTTTTGTTTAATTTTTTCAGAAGAATTGGAAATAATTTATTATTGTCCAGTATTTTTAAATAAAGTACGAACACGTCATATTAAGCCAGACATTTGAGACTTTCAAGCAAGTGCTTATATATTTTATCAAAGTTTAATATTAAATACAAATTAATTACCGGTACAGAAGTTTTGGCGGCAGATCTAAACGTTTCGAATCGGCCCATTTTGGAGTCTTATCGCGTTCGGCGATTCAGGATTCGGGTGGACACCACCTCACACCTCAGGGACTGGAGACATCTGGCTGCCATTGGTGAGAATTTTATGTCAATGCATCACCTAATAGGTTTCTGCTACTAATCAAATGATCTTCAGTTATTTAAATAATTTAACTACTAGTTTTTTTGCTGCCCGAGGTAGAAAGGATCTACGAAACTAGACATTATTACTATTAAACTTAAAGCACATTTTTTTATAGTGCCCCTTCAAGTCTGCCTGCTCAGAAGCGCTCCCAGTCCAACCGCGGTAAAATACGACAGTCTTAAGGCAAGAGAGGAAAAGAGCAGAGTTGTCAATGGGCACAAGGCGGAGCCACATGGGGAGCCCATTCCAGGTCATGGCCCAGCGACTGGGAATGCTCGGCATTGCCTGATGTCGGTTCGCGAGTGGGAATGAAGCCGAGCGGCGATTTACGCCTACGGTGGAGGAGCATAGCTCCCGCAGATATGGATAGGCCAGTTGACTGATTGGCTGTAACACTGAACACATTTCCTGCGTTTAGTTATAGCAAGGTACATTTGAGAATAGGCGTAAAGAAGATGCAGCGAAGTGGAACGAATTATCTGACCGACCGCCGACACTAAAATTAAATTACCACCATGCAAATGAAACAGTTAAAAGTTTTCTTCTCCTTAAGTTTGTCGTCTCCGAGATTATTTAGGGAGCTGCCAAAATCGTACCCTATGCATTATAAAATTGCTCTATAAACAATCGACCAATCTGTCCCACTGGATGAAGCAAACTGTATGGCGGTGGTATAAAAACGAAGATTAGCGCAGACCTGCGTTTGCGTTGACTACCCCAGTTAGCTACATCGGTAAGCGTGCAGGCCGGTTCTTCTGTGGAACGTGGCTCGAGTCCCGATGCTGGTTCATTTAAGAGATTTAACACGTTGGCCGCTTAACAAACCATCTAAACCCATGGTGAATGGGACGTGTTAACACGTCGCTAGCGGTCAACGTGTTAAAATCTCGGGCTGGCATGTTAGCCCAGTTAGCTACATCGGTAACCGAGTGTCCTGTTGTTTCATAGACGGCGGAGACGATTCTCGGTGCTGGCTGACACTCACAGATTTAAAAAATCTCGGGCTAGCACGGTCCGACCACGGGGACCTAAAATGGTGTGGCCTCCCTTCAAATGGACGAGCGGTAGTGAAGTATCTCTTGTGGGGCGCGGCAGTGTAGTGGTGAAGGTCGCCGCCTCGCAACCGAAAGGTTGTGGGTTCGAATCCCACCCAGCGCGTAAGGACCTTTA
>JAQFXW010002412.1:0-13145 GCA_034693945.1 Dendrobaena attemsi
AGACAACCTTCATGTTGTTAGACTTTAGTCACGTCTGGTGCTCTTTGTAAGACATTATGGTATAACCGGCTTAGTGTTTGGTACCCTGCTATGATCAGTTTGACACAGATGTGGATGAGTAGCCCAAGGAACAATATGTATAGACACCAGAGAAGCTGTTGAACTGTGTTTTTGATGAGTAGTATGAGGTTTTTCCTCATTATTATTATCGAAACGAAGTCAATAAATTATTATTCCCATAAAAATCATATTGTGAAAAGTATGCCTATTTGCTTGGCGTACGGGTAATAAATGTGACGGCGGTCAATGTGTTAAGTAAATGTGTCACCTTTACGTGGTTTAAGGTCGGTTCAAATGTCATTGGCGCTCCATTGATTCTGCTGCTAAAAGATGGTCGTACGATTCCAACCATAATTGAGCGGCTAATTGGTGTGATCGAAATGAATGGTCTATATACAGTCGGATTGTACCGCAAACCAGGAAATGCGGCTCAAATCAAACAACTGATTAAAGACATCAACAGCAGTATGTCCGGCATTCTCATTCATTCATTTTTGAAGATTTTTTCATTCATTCATTCAATAATTTATATAGCACCTCTTCAAGCGGACTATGAGGTGCTCCTGACTAGCACAGTCAAAGAGAGCAGTTTTTAAACCACTATTACTTATCAGAGTGAGTTCTATTTTTAAACGACTTTAGAAACTATCAGAGTGAGTTTAAGGGAGCAATCGTAACTCAAGGGGAGGCAATTTCATATCACCAGGCCCACCACAGAAAAAGACATGATTTTGCAAGGTTGCGGTACGGGCAAATGGGACAGAGAGCAAGCACCCTGTTTATATAGCTCCTCTTCAAGTGAGCCGACTCAGAGGTGCTCATGACTACAGCTCCGATGCTGAGTCAGGGTTAACATAACCTCATTAATACCAAAGCATCCTAGCGATAAGAAGACGTGAGTCAATCTTTTTCGAAAGTTGTCTGAGATATTTATTTAATTTGCTGGAATGAATTATTAATGAAATCTGGCTGAGTTATCGGAGTTGGTTAAATAGCTTTGGCACGCGACGATTCGGCGCGACCGCTTCGGTGTCGCCGTTTCGGCGCAGGGATGTTTTGGCGCTAGCCGTTTCGGCGTCGGACTTTTCGGCACCAAATGCAGTAGTTTTATGTGTCCCTTCATTCCAACCATCCATCCACACAAGCATCCATACAAGAAACCAGTTTAGAAGAAATTAATGTTTGATGAGTAATGTTAAAAGAAAGAGTAAGCTTATTACCTTATTACCGGGTGTTAATATATAACATCGTTTGTTTAATTTTAGTCTAATTTTTTATGCCGTTATGTATTAGCACTCACTACAATAAGCTATTCTAGTTAATCTCGTGTCAATTTGTGATTGTGGTTAGTTGTGAATAATGTCATAATCAAATGAAAAATGAATGAATGAATATTGGATTGTGATTACACGACACTAATTACGATGAGCGCATGACGAGTGTCTATCGCAGTGTTCAACCCGGTATGATAAAACTCTTGTTTTTAACATTAGCTTATATTAGAATAAATTAAATAAACGACGCTCGGCTATAATATTATGTTAACATACGTTATGGTAAGACTGCATTTGGCGCCAAAACGTCCAGCGCCGAAACGGCTGATGCTGAAACGTGCCGAACTGGTTGTGCCGAAACGGCGGTTCCGAAATGTCCTGCTCCAAAATAGCTTATTGGTTGTTTTTTTGTTTAAATGTTGGTTGCGTGATAATCAATTTTAAACTGTTTTTATTTGATCAGATGAATCTGTCATAGACTACTCGGAGTACCACATTCACGTCCTGACATCGGTGCTGAAGGCGTTCTTTCGGGAAATGCCCGAACCCCTCATGACCTGTGAGCTCTACAATGACTTCATTCGCGTCACAGGTGAGTTTTATTTCTCTCCATTTTGACGTAGTAGTTTATCGGCTTTTCTCTGTTCCTGTTGATGTAGTAATCTCACAGCCTCTATCGTTTCTTCATTATTTAATAAATTCTCAGCTTATGTGTTGTTCGGACTGCCAACAGTGCCATGGTCTAGAGCTGTCTGTCAGATGCAATGTTTCCACTTTGGATTGCCTTCCAGAGATGTTATTGCTTTAGCAATTCTTGAAAAGTGTTTTTATTCTTGATTTTAGAAATTACAGACGAAAAAGAACGGATGCAGTCGTTATACAATATTATTGATAAATTGCCTCTAGCCAATTACAATCTTCTGGAACGTCTCATTTTCCACTTAGCCAAGTGAGGCAGATTTTTAATCTTTCTTTCTTATCGTGATGTCTATAGTAGGAATTGTATTATTACACTAAAACTTATGAACTCAGGTGCAACTCATATTTATTAATTTCCTGCAAAATGCGACCCACAATTCGCTATCTATCGAGCATTTGGAATTTTTGTATCTTAACTGCATTTCCACCTTGCGGCTGACCATCCACGCCTTAGATTCATATTTCGGTGTGACCTTACGCACATCATAAATTAAGTACTTAAATGAATATTAGATGGCAGGGGTCAGAAAGAAATTGGTGGAAATTACAGTTCATATTCTTTAAGATTTCTGTCGAGGGACTATGCAAAGCAATTAACATTGCTGTTTAATTTCAAAGTTTCTGTCATTGGATTGGATGATGTGTTCAAACCTAAACTTTATCCAGTTTCCAAATCGAAGCAAACTTAAAGTTCTTGTTGCTTACAAGAGGAGCGATTGCATGTTTTTTCCCATGAATTTGAAAACTGTTCTGTTCAACAGGGTAACACTAAAGAGGGTCCTGTGGTTGACATTTCAAGGGGGCTCTCTCTATACACAGTATACACTGAGTGTACTGACTTACATACATCATGAAATGAGTGTGAACTGTTGGAGCAAATTGATGAACGATGCACTAATCAAACAATCAATCAGTTGCATGAGTAGATTCCTGATACTGTATATTGTATTTAAGGATTTTATAGCACCTCTATGTGGCTGAATCATTCAGAGCTGCTTCCAACTCCAGTTCTGATGCTGAGTCGTTTGTGCAGTCAGGCAACTCAGGCATAGGGTTATGACATGTTTTTTATCATGGAAGAGCAGGAAGACTGGATGAATGTTAGCTGGATTGGACTCAGTCTAACGCAGACAGTTATTAAACAGGGCAAGTATAGTTAACTTGATCGTGATTTAACTGAGGTTCCGATTGTTTCACTCGGGTGATTGGTCAGTTGGCGGAGTGTTTAACTGGAGTTGATGTTCGATTCAGGGTTGCGCAGCAGGAGCAGTCCAACTGTATGTCTACAAACGCCTTGGCAATAATATTTGCCCCCAGCATCCTCCGTACGCTCAACGAGCTCCCGACTCAAGAGAGCCTCACTCACGTTCCCATGCAGACTGTGTAAGTACCTGGCTACCTGCATAGCCACATTGACACTAGTCTCTGATTTTCTGGTAGGAATTGAAGTATGTGAAATTTCGACTTGAATTGGTCGTTTTAAATTTCTATTTGAAGACGCGATCCTTAGGAAGATAATAAATAGACTCTCGTCTAAAAGTACATTTTTGGTAGAACAATAAAACGTTGTGGTGAAAGAATTTTTTATCTAGAAAAAATATTGTTCACCTCGAATAAGGGATCTGTAGAGATCTATACTTTGGATTTAGATCTGACTCTAAACAAGTAGTCAATATTACAGCTGCATTTAAGATATGAGACAACTCGTTTGATAGTTAATTATTTAGTTATTTTTGTAAATGTGACTGAGGAGAGAGAGACAGTGGATAGAGTCAACATAGTAGACACAGGTTCGTACTCATTAGGTTGCAGATTAACCCTGTCGCCCCGCGACCCTGATAACACTATGGATATCAAGCCGAAATACCGGCTTTTCAGGGTAAGAGAGTTAAACTTGCTACAATGTGGAACTGCTTGCCTGGTAAGATAAAAAAATTTATTTAGTCTGTTATTTTTCCTAAAGACCTGAAATCTTGTACAATTCTTACAGTTGAAGTTGTCTATTGCATTGTAGGTGCATTCAGTGTATAATCGAATCGCAGCTGAAGAAGATTCGATATACGTTGGCTGGCATCAGAAGTTTAGACACGGCCGCTGTTGATGCGAATGAGAAACTGGCTACGCTAAGGGCCAGCAAACGTCAGGTCAAGGTAAGGCATTGCAGGCGCAGTCTTTGCTCAGGAAATTTAAAATAGTCTGATTTATTGCCATCATCAACAATTCAACATCGGTCCTGGCAGTCTCTGTTTGAGGTACGGACGTTTGTCTATTGCCTGTTTAAATGATGCATCATTGCATCATAAATTGTCTTTTAACTCTGTGGAGGCTGATGTGGACAAAAGTCGACACTAGGGGCTGATATTCAGCCTCCAAAGAGTTAATTTTTGTTTCACTCGTCAGTTGGCCATCCCACTAATCCAACTTTATATGGATTTAAGGGTTTCTGTTCTATGTTCTAAAATATGCTTTTTGCATTTGGTAATTAGTTCTTGTTTCATTAATCTTTCAGGGAAACCTAAAACTTACAAAGTGTAGATCGTTTTCTAAGGTTTAGGCCACATTTGCAGATGGAAAAAGGCTTACTATTTGACTGATGTTGGAACTGTATATTTTTTTTAATGATAACTCTTGAAATATTTACGTTCAATAAAGGTTAATCAATTCTGCCATTGTTTATGTTGGCTTCTCTTGATTTATCTATAATTGATATATATCTCTAATTTTGCTGGTGTAAGCAAGCCTTATCGTTTCTGATCATGGTACATAAGCGATGCAGTATTTTTCTCCTGAATTTTAATTGTATGAAAGCCATGCTCATTTCTTTCAAATTGCTAATGCCCATCATATGCGTAATTCTGTAGCTAACGCTCGAATTAGTGGAAAATGGGAGCGAAGAGAATCTTCTGTTGCAGCCGGGAACGCCGGACGAAGATCATGACATTCGGGTGCTATCAGCAGCAATTCAATGTCTTCAGGATAAAAAGTGAGTTCTTACTTTAATGATCACAAATTGATGTTGAGTTCCTCTTCTGTTCAGCATTTCCTGTCTTCAAGAATTTTCGGACTGCAATGTTTCAGTTTATTTTTGCAGTCTGCGTACAGTTGAGTTGGTGCATTTGTGTAGTTGTAGTTTTAAAGTTTTGTATTTTGATTTAGTAATATTCGTTTATTAGATTCATATTGATGAGAACGCAGTATGATCACAGACAGGTTATATGAAATACGGCCCGCATAGCACGACACGCAGGTCGGCTTTGCAGCAGATTCACCTTACACTAAAGGCCAAAACAGGAGTGGGGTTGTTGGGTTATCTTATTTTTCAACTGACACGAAACAAACAACACAACAGAAAAGCGCTATTATCAGCTAACAGAAACCTAAAATAAATTACTGTTCTGAGTGGGGTTAGAACCCGTGCCGCCAGATCACTATTCAGCTTATCGACTAGCGCTCTCAATTAGGCTATGGACCCACCCCTAGCTTCTTTTTTTAAACTCAAATTTCTTTAGAGTGACAGTGTTTTTTTGGCTTTTGAATACTTTTTCTGATTATAATTGAGCCTCTTAGGGCCTCTCTTTTGAATTGTCTGTTTGATTCTCTTTTGCAGGGAGACACTGACGAATCAGCTGCCAGCGCTCGAGTGTCATATGAGCGTTTCAGAGGACGACATGCTGAGCACGGACGAAGTTGAAAGCACCGGTGATGAGTTGGAGGAGTTTGATGACGAGAGCGTGATCAGTGCCAGTGATAATGGTTAGAGGCCACATTTACTGTCAAATACGTATGGACATTTGTGAAGAAATTTTTGTGAATGCTTTTGAACCCCAGATTAAAACAAAATTTAATTTCTGTTGTTGCCACTGCATAAATTAGTTCGGTCGGTCGGTGTGCTAGCCAAGGTCATCCATCTGGAACGTGTCATTTCATCCCTGCGAGTGGAAAAGGACTGTTCCAAAGACAATGGACTGTTCCAAGGACAAATGGACTGTTCCAAGGACAAATGGACTGTTCCAAGGACAAGGCTCGTTAATTATAAGGAACAAAAACGTCTTAGAACTCAAAATTAACAGCAGTCTTATGTAAATTTATAACTCTTTAATTCCAGGTCTGTTGCAGTAGCAGACCAAAACACTAAAAGTAATTACAAAGCAATTTTATTGATTGGGTTTACATAGAAATTAGATGAGGCAGGCTAATGGTCTATGAGCTAATCACTCTAAACACTCTGCTCTCTGCCTCTCTTCCTACTGCTGTTCGCATCTTGAAGTCTCGTCATTTTCCTCGGAGTCCTCGAGCCGGATACGCTTCTGAGTAGACTTGTTCTGTAAGATGCGCTATATAAAAGTTCCGATACAATACAATGAGCTGTGTCCCATTTTAACCCTTAAAACGCCAAATACTTTGGTTTCCCATGTTAAAAAACATATAGAATTCGGTTCCGGCGTTTAAAGGGTTAACTGAATCAGAGCTGCTCATCTCGGCTTACCTTTGAAACATCTGGTAGGAATTCTGTACCGATGCTGCTCATCTAATCTTGCCCTTGAACACTAATAGAAGTCAAGCACTTGTGTATTGAGTCAATGACTTAACATCATCAGGCATGATTTAACATCCTCAGGCATGACTAACATTCCTCAGGAACGAATTTGCGAATGACTGTATAATCTTAGAATTCGTCTTTATGTCTCGGCATCCTCAGGTGCTTAGATTTGGTGACGATTTCGTAAAACTTGTGACCAAAGGAAAATAGAACTCATACTAACTACAACTGAATTAGTTTAGTTTTTGCAGACACTGTTATTTCTCAATGACGTTTTGGCAAATAGTCTGTTCTGAAGCAATAGCTAAAACAGTGTTGACTTCATGGAAATATCACCAAAGGCTTGAAAATGTCTGGAGATTTTATTTATTTTGAAGGTGCACTGCAAAATTCATGTGCAAAACAGTTTGTCGAGATAGAATTTGGGAAAGAAATTTTATGGCTTCAAACAAAAAACTGTATCTTTGTTGAGTTAGACAAATTTTAATATGAAGATTGAGGAAGTGTGAACCAATTAGAAAACTAAAACTAATTCTGTGCGAAATTTACTTATTCATTTAAGCAGAGATAGACTGACATAGATGCAACTCTTTATTAGTCTTTAATCATAATTGGTTGGTATGTGTTGGAGACTCAACTGATGTCGTAGTAGTAGTATTTAAATATATACAGTACCTACTTCAAAGTGCGTATGTAGTATAAATAACATATCAAAAAGCCATTGTACATTAAAGCATTGCACATGTTTCCTGTTCAGTAAAGAATCTGTTTAAAATTGGGGCTTATGGTTTAAAAAAATCTTTTTTCTTGAGTCTTACTGCTTGTCAACATAATCATCAGGGGCATGTACTGTAGCATTGTTTATGTGTGTGTATATTAATGTCGGTCTATGGTGACTGACTATGATGACATAATAAACTCACAAATCTTCGGCAAGCATACTGGATGTCAGTGGAGAAATACAGTGGTTGCACTTTTTCGTTTGAGGCAGTTGTGAATTTTATTTTCTCGTTGCCGCTGTTGGTAAATAGTTGTTTGTAGCAGTGGCGGATTTACCTATACCCCCCCCCCCCCCGTGCTCCTGTCGGGTCTGAAATGGCGCCCCCTCGGGCCCGTTCTTCAGCTTAAAATGTTCTTAATGGAAACTAAAATCACGAACCTCTAATAGTTAATTATAATGCTGCATTTGCGCATGACAATAACATTGGCACTATACAAATTTATATGAAATCGGGGCGGGTGTCCCCGGGCGCAATGGTAAGGGGGTGCAATAATGAGTGACGAAAAAGAAAATCAGCAGTGGAAACTAAAAAATACGATCACCGACCGACAAAAATGGCGCGATTGTGAGGGCGCAGGTTAAGGAGGCGCAAAGTCAGTTACAGAAAATAAATTACTTGTGAAAAACAGAGAAATACGACGAATGACTAAAATAAGTTGATCCGAATTCTTGAACTGGAAAGTTTTTGGCCATTGCCTTCTAGAATATTTTGGCACCCATAGACCAGATCCACCCTTCACTGCCAGCTTCCAAAACAGTCTTGGCATGGCCAGCGTTTGATTGTTTTGAATCTTTTCAGTCGGCTATATGTTATTATTCAACCGGTCTTTCTACACTTCCAAGAGTTTGTAGTACAGCATTTCAAATTTATATCTTAGCCCAAGTCACACATGGCGCTTTGGATATCTATCTAAAGTGACTTTCGGACTGGACATACAATGTGGTGAAAAGTCATATAGAAACTGAAATGACGTAAAGACTATATCGTATTCTATCAAATCAATTCAGGTTTTTTTAAGTAGGCCGAAATGACCCTTTGCTTAAATTAGTAATAATTATATAGAATAATAATTATACGCCTATAGATATACAAGATGCATAGCACTCTTTATTGAGGTCCGACGTAGGCCTAATTAGGCTTATGAATTGACGGTGTCGCATTTCGTCACTTCAACAGTTTTTTTTATAGGCTAGTTTGTAGTAGACCTAATAGACTACCACACATCATGACATCATTTCAAGTTCCCACTCTAATTTAGAGTTAATTACCATTTTTGTCCTAGCAAAAATGTGGCGCCCCTCAGAATTGACTCCCGTGCAAGAAATCCTGGATCTGCCACTGGTTTGTAGCTGACGTTGCTATGTCCTACTGGGATTTGTCTGCTTGGCATTAAATTAAAACGTGCATTAAAGCAAGACTTTTCATTGTCTGCTTTTCTTCTAGGCCAACCTTTCAGTATTGCAAGCAGGTTGGTGTTAATTTCTGGCTAATGAGCATTTGATGATTCTGCTTCAGAACCAATTGCTCACTAATCATATCATGCTGCATGAGTTGTACGATTCGTATTGTTATCTTGTCCACGAAGTGTCTTTATTTAGAATGAATACATTGACTGAGCTTAATTCCGTTTCTGATCAGTATTCACAAGAATTCCATTGTAATTGTTATTTGTAACTTCTATTTCTTGTTAACCAATGGCACATAAAATCGAAAGTTGTAATCAGGACAACTGCTAGCAGTCAGTCCTTGTTTCAGTAGCAGATCAAAACTAGATTGTTGTTGTTGACTGGGGCTTGCTTCATTGAATATTCATTATCGACTGCTGTCTGTTTTTTTAACTAATTTTCTACGAAGTCAAAGGCATGACACGTTAGAACAGAATGTTGGTTCGTTCAGAACGGTTTGAAAATCTCAGCTGTGTAACAGTGTGTATGATTTGAGGTTTTATCTCAAGCGAGCGCCTTGGCAAGGTGAATATTCATTAGCTCTAATCAAAGAATTGATCAATTTTAATTGTTACAGCTTTAAGAAGTCACTGTTTACCTTATTTCTTTCTCTTCCATATTGACCCTACTTCAGTCAGGCCCTACTTAATTTCTCTGAAACTTGAACAGATTCCACAAACCGTTCAAGGAGCATCATTACTTTTCGTGTGTTAACTTGTGTTCTAATCCAGTCTAACTGCGCTGGGTAACACCTTTGTAATACATGTATTAAATGGGTATTACAATATAATTATTATTTTGTATCAACCTAATATTGGGTGGTGCACTGTAACACGTTGAAGAGAGCAAGAGGGCATTGCATAAGTCAAATGCAAGAAGAGAAAGATAGGTTGGTTCTTGTCAAACTAAGAAGCGACCATGAGTAGAAAGTTTTAGCGACTTAATTTATCTTAGCCTTAGCATATGTGGGCCATTACTTCTTCCTGAATTATTTGTCATCACGGACATTTGTTGATAAAGACAGCAATTGATGACAAAATTCAATTGACCGTCCATCATATAGAATTGAATAAAAAATTTATTGTTTCAATTATTAAATATCATAGTCATTTATTTGAGTGATTTCCAGTTTTGATAGCAAACTACCTAAGTTACACATTAAAAACATGTAGCAGTGACAGATTGTAGTTTGTAAGGAACCAGATTGTTTAATTGTATAGAGTGAATTTTGAAGAAACTATAAACTGGCAGAATACAATATATGGAATTATGGATCATGGCATCAGTCATAGGGGTACTGTAGCAAATATTTGCTGATTTGGGTGTGATTGATAGTGAGATTCTGAATGGGGAAGTTTAGACATCTTACAAAAATTCAAAAAAAGAAGCCTGAACAAGAGGAAGCAGTGCATATCAACATGCAACTCCACATTAGCGTAATATCACATTTTGTCAGTTCTTATTTTCAGTTTCTGTCGTCTTTTTAACATTTCAGTTTCCAGAAGCATGAAGACTTCCATCTCAGACACTGATAGCACATTTTTCTGAGTCTAAGCACACTTTGACTTGTGACCAGTGTATGTACGTGAAGGCAGTGTATCTCGTGGCTTTGAATGTTTGTGTTCATGAACTATACTAATTTCCAAGAATTCCAAGCATGATGCATGTTACTTAATGTCAGTGGCTTAACAGAAATCTGATTTCATTTCATTTGTATCTTTATGTCGACCACAGTCTGTCATCTGAACATCAACTGGAAATACTGATTAGTTGTATGTTTAGGATGTATCCAGCGTTATCTCAAAAAGGGAGTCTCAAACTTGTCTCAAACCATTCGGCAACTTTTTGGCAGTGTGATTGATACTAGACATCCTTAGGCTAGACTGTGTACTAAAACCCAGGAACCCTTGATAGATAGGCGGGGTAGAAATGGTGTGAAGAAGCTAGCATGTACGGAAGACTTAAGAAACAGTTTTGGAATGATTCTATTATTTAAAATTAGTTGTTTGATACACTTTCCAATGGAATTCGTTACTCTTTGGATGGCTAGAAAAGATAGGTGCAAGATTTGCTGTGACAGTTGTATGAAGTGATTTTCTTGCAACTATTTATTTGATTGCAAACACACGCCCTAGTCTGTTAACATCTGCCTGAGTTGTTTCAATTTTGTGTGACTGCTTGTCTCAGTATTTTAACCTTTCAGCTGACTTGAATGCATGATGAATGCTTTAACATGCATGCTGATTTTCTGCCACTTAATTGATACATCTGATTATGGCTATGGTTTAGCATAGCATACTTGTCAGAACTAATTAAGTTGACTGAAACTAGTTTGTAGCTACTGAAACTAGTTTCTGTTTGAGTTGTACAAAGTAGATTGGGCTTTAAAGAATACAAGCGTTACAGACCAATGTGAATCAGTTAATATACGAGTAGTTCTTTTTGTTGCAACAACTGGTATCTTATTCCAGAAACTCATAAAACTTGTGTTCAATGCAGCAAAAATACGATTTTGTGTAATTTCTCTCCATTTTCTTAAACTTCTGAGTTTTTCCTTTAACCCCTTTAGTCTTTTACCCTGCTGGCCTGATTACATTTTCCTATACCACTTCGCGGGTTTAGTGGGTTAACAGACTTCATTTGGCCCTGATTGAGATAGAGAAACTGCTAGCATTAATGAGAAGAGACAATGGCAAGGCTGAATTTCTATCTAATAATGATTGATGAGCATTAGCAGCTGAAAGGCTTTCTCTTCTGAGTTGTTCTGCAGAAATGTTCGATCACTGTCTGAAATGTCTGATAATTTCACAAGGCAGAACATTTTTATATGATACATAACAATGACTTGTACAATTCTCTTCATAACAATGCAGTCTTGTTGTCCTCGATCTTGAGGTCTTAAACTCGAGTGCACTCGAGTTCGTTTTTAAAAGTCTTGGTCTTGAGACAAAAGTCTTGGTCTTTGTCTTGAAGCCAAAGGTCTCTCAAAGGTCTTGGTCTTTGGCTTTCTTGGTCTTAAAGCCAAAGTTCTTGGTCTTGAGACCAAAAGTCTTGGTCTGGTTGGTCTCGAGACCAAAAGTCAATGATAACAGTAATAAATGATTACTGTCTTACCTTACTTACTTATTATTCAGTACACTATACAATGTTCTGTAGTTACTTGCAGTTCTCTGCAGTAACTGTTCTAATTATCTTTAGGTTTGGATACTTCTTGTTCTTGCTATTTTTGCCCAGATGTTCGGCGAATATTAAAGTGATAAAATCTTATAATGAGAAACCAATTATGGGACTATAATTGACAACAAGACTGTAACAATGTAACGATGTCTGGCACTAACGCTCTATAAATAGCTTTGATTAGTATCAATTTATTTGTTATTTTCGCATTTTGCAGATTTTCCTCGTTACAGTATTATTCACTATGGGCGCTTACGAAATTAACATTAGCCACTTTATTCGCTTATGTACATTGTACAAATAACTAATCCATGCTGACATTCACCCATTAAAAAGTCTATAATTTTTGACGGGTTATAGCTAGTGAGCTGTATAATTATGATGCATTGATTTCTGTTGCTCGCTGTCTGTTATTATCATAGTCGCACATCTGGAGTTCTTACAATGATATCTTGATCCACTGCTTCAACCGTTCTTTCATTGAGTATCTATGCTATCTTGCTTCAAATGTCTGAATTCAATTTATTCTGGCCTTGCAAATCATGACTGCTTATCGGAATATTTCACTTTTCTTGGAATCCGATTTTCACTTTTCTAGAACATGTTGTACTTAGTAGAAAAGCCTGTTAACCTATACTCAACTTAAATCAAGTTTCTAATTATAATATGGAAAGGAGATTTTATTTCTATGAAGATGCCAGCTACAGTAAATAGTTGATGCTGTGCTTCCTCTACTACTGCCTATTTATCGCATTATTGGAACAACCTGCCTGTCGCACTCTGCTTAGTTGCAAGGAACCGTCACACAATGTTTTCCAGTAACTCAATACTTTCTTATTCAGTCACAGCTGGGCCGGGAGCGCTTTTAGGTAGATTGACTTGAAGGGGCGCTGTGTAAAGCTTCTGTAATAATAGTAATATTAAAGGCAGTTTTTGTGATTCTCCTGAACAAAGGTTTTTGGTCTACACAGTGTGGGTGTTTAATTATCATACACACAATTAATATAATTATTCCTGCCAATCGAAATGACCAAAACTAGGTAATTTATCGTTATTTATCTATTAGGTGTATTTAACACGTTCAACGCGACGGCAAATATCTTACATACGCTAGAGAATCTAACTGACCATTCGATGACCCCCCCCCACAGTAGTGACACCGACGGGT
>JAQFXW010002413.1:0-13144 GCA_034693945.1 Dendrobaena attemsi
ACTTTGACTGAAATTTCTTAAGCATTCAAAGAAACCTGAAATTTTACAGTTCATTCAATTTTATAGTAAATGCCAAACCAAAATGTCAATAGTCCGGGTTTTTTGCGCGACCCTGTACATGTTGTAAATAGTTATAACTTTATTGTCAAATAAATTTCGACACTCAATAAAGACAATATTATGCTCTATTAATTAGGAAGCATCAAATATTAAGAGTTTCTTCAGGCCAGAAGTGAAATGAGTGCCAAAACAACTTGTTTTAGTTTAAGTTAAACAGACAGATACCCAAATCAATTTGATCATTTGCCACTGATTTATTATAATCCTAGTCTCAAACATTGAAATATGAGTGAAACAAGGTTACCTTTTATATTTTTGTTGTTGAGTGGATTGTATCTTTACATATTAGTTAATAACAGTGTGTAATGAGTAATATGGAAATTACATTTGCCTAAAATTTCAGGAGGTTTCTGAGCTTGCAGATGAGTGCATTTCACTTCTCTTGAAAACTCAGACGTCTGTGAAGAGGATTGATATTCTGAGGGACGTAGCAGACAAGTCAGACTTTCCAATCAATCTTGCAGCCTTGAAGCACCAGTTCTGTGAACTCCAGTGTCTGGACCTGAACGACATCAGTCAGATCGTAGCCAAACTTGTTCCCAGCCTCATAAAGGTAGGAGCAATGTAGTGTCTTTCATCAATATGCTTGTCATCTAAAGTGCCTCTTAAAGTTTGCAGTTCTTTAAGTTTCTTGGGATGCCAAAAATTAAAAAGCATGTTCTCTTTGTTCTGTACGTATTTTAATTGTTTTGGACCTGGATTGTTATTTCCAAGCACAAAGTTAATTATCTTGGGTATACCTGCTATATTTCAGACACTTTCAATTGTTTTCTTAATGCTGTAGAGGCACGAACCCGGTCTGCCTTTACATCTTCATGAATGTCACTGACAGTCATTGATTTTTCTGAACTCTTTAGGCAGCAAATAGCACTACACAAACAATTGTTATACTACATCACATCTAAATCCATAATTCTCATCGTAACAATGTAACGATGTAACGGTGTCCGACACTAATGCTCTGAAATTTAAATTTAAAAGTGCATCGACCGGAGGACGAATCCGGTCTGCCCACTCTGCAGGCAAGTTTGCTACCCGTACACTACCCATGCTCTTACGATTAGAACGAGAAACCAGGCTTATATAGATGCTTTTCATTTGATTTCACACAATGAAAGGTGTGTATAAAAGTTTTCATTTCAAAATTATCAAATGCATTTTAAACATTAATAGTTTCGATTAGTATCAATTTATTTGCTAGGTTTGTATGGGTTACGTGGCGCTTGATTAATATAAATTTATTCACTATGGCATCAATCATTAGCTTTCCAAGGTGACGTTTAGCTTAAAAAGTCCGTAATTTTTTATGGGTTATAGCTAGTTTATTAGAATTATGTAATTGAATTTAAGAAACCTGCTGTTTGTTGATTGCCTAGGCATATGAGAACAATGAGAGCAGAGTTCGAAAAGCTAGCTTGATGAGTTTAGTTTATCTTCATAAAGTCAAGGGAGAAGATCTTTGGCAGTATATCAGCAATCTGAATGAGAACAAGGTTTGTAACGAAAATTAGCCCATCAACAGCAATGGTACATTCTAAATCATAGCATCATTCCTCTCAGCAACACAATTTAGACACTTTAAATTACACTACTTTTCCAATTGATTGTAAAGTACTGAAGTGAAGTGATATAGCACTTTTACTAGGCTCTATTTCAAAACTTATATTATGTTTTAAAGCATTTACCATTCTTCATTGTCAAAGGTATAAGAATGCATTAATATGCAAAATGTAGATCACCTAGGTCTTCCATGAGAAAACCTTATGATTTGCTTGTTTTGTTGACACTCAATGTCTTGCTATTGAATCTTTAGTGCATTCAATTTATGCCTATTCTGTGGATAATGATGAGCATTGTGTTTATATTTCATCCAAAGCAATTTGCATTTACTATCCAGTCATATGTCATTCAGTGCATTATTATTTCTTACAGCAAAATCTGCTGCTGATGTTTTTCCGAAAGAAGGCATCACCTGACATAGTTACCTCAACTCATCTGTAAAACTAATTCCACGATGTTCCCTAGAGATTGAATACAAGCATGAATCACAGTACTCTATCATCATGGGAATGCAGAACTTTCTGCTTTTAAGTGCAATATATTATATGAATTCATTGTGGATGTGCCTTGGATGACAGTCAGTGTTTTTCTTTGGAGTGACATTTGCACCAATTGCCAGGCATATCATTCAGTATACTGACATATAATGGTACTCAGATGATTAATGTGAATGGTATGTTGTGTAAGCCTATAATTCAATCCAATACAACTGAAATTGTATAATGTTGTTTACAAGCTAAACAGTCCT
Organism: Dendrobaena attemsi; assembly: GCA_034693945.1. Lineage (NCBI taxonomy): Eukaryota > Metazoa > Annelida > Clitellata > Crassiclitellata > Lumbricidae > Dendrobaena > Dendrobaena attemsi. The sequence goes on from JAQFXW010002413.1 coordinate 2,429, forward strand.
CTAGTTGCAAATGGCAAAGTCTGAAAAATGATGTGTTTTGAATCTGATATTTTAGATGCTAGTAATGAGCTCATTATGCAGTCCAGCGGTTCTGAGCCTGTGGTCTAACCAAACAAAGTGTCAATTTAAACTTTTTTCTTAATTTCAATGGCTCCTTGGAAGCATGAAACTCATAATAAAATATTGCTGACATTTAATGACAAAATTCTTCATAATACTGATTGTGATCAAGTTCATTATTTGATCGTTATTTTAGAAATTCAGAGGTTCACATAGTTCGACCTGTGCAGAGCTGTCCAACCCACGGCCCGCCGGCTGATTTTAAGAGGCCCTACTCCAGAGCTGGCTAAGCTGTAGCAATTTGTGTAAAATGATGCAGAAGACAACCTGTCCTACTTTGAATGTTATTGATTTCTACCTGGCTTCATTACTTGACAATGACACAAAGTGAACACTGAAATCCAGTTCCCAAAAAAACAAATTTGCAATTATTCATTAATACTGTTCAACAATATATTACGTTAATACATTATAACATTTTTGATGACAACATGTAGGCTAATGTTAGTCGTTGCTGAGTTTACTCTGCAGCCCATGGCTTCCAAAGTAACTTGTTTGGTGACCGGCGGTGCCTAAAAGTTTGACAGCACTGCATAATTGACAACAAATTTCAGCAGTGGTCCATGACCAAGACACAAAATCTATAAATGATCCTCGAGTGTCAAAGGTTGAGAACTGCTGATGTAGCCTCTGCTTATTTATTGTTGCTTATTTATTGTTGCTTATTTATTGTTGCTTTTAGAATGAATATTTTTGGGTTAAGTTTAAGAAATTAATGAGAATTTAAATTATCGGCATAATTTTATTATGGTTATATTTAATTATATATAAAATAAATTAAAATGGAATGAATAAATCATAATTATATTGTTTTCCCAAGTAAGTGTAGCCACTTGGTAATTAGAATTGTAGCCACTTGGTAATAAGAATTGTCTGTGACAGATGTGGCTAGAATGGCTGCATGTTATCTGTGTCTGGCAAGGAGAAGGTGCTGTGAAAGCAGTGGCATTGAAACTTAGAATATTTATTACAGATGTCAAATGATGGCCATCTATCCTGTCAACTTAAAAGCGTTATAACTATAGGCTGATCAGTTGACAGTTATTGTGGCATGACATCTACCTCTGGTGAACTTTGTGTCAAGCGAAGACGAGACAGCTTTAGTAAGAAAGCCATAATCATACTGCAATGATCGCCTTGAAAGTTGAAAGTGATGGACTTTTGCGAGATAATTCAAAATAATTATTTAGGTCTTAGGACCTTATGTTCTGCACATGTAATTGTACTTTATTGCTCATGGAATGGAAAACGTTGCAATAAAATTGTTACATGCATACTTTTTATATTGCCTATGTGAACGTAATTGTAAATTTGCTAAATTGGGAATTTGCTAATAACATACAAACGTTATATCAACGTCGTGCACCTCTTTTGCAAGAAAATATTTACTGACAAATTTATTGCAGATGAACACATCTGCAGTGAAAACGCAATACCGCAAGAAAAATCTAAATCTACATTATATGTATAGTTTCTAAGCAGAGTTTGCATGGAAGCATAGGTGACACTGTTTAAAGTTGCACTACTTTTAAATTTATTGCAGATGAACACATCTGCAGTGAAAACGCAATACCGCAAGCAAAATCTAAATGTACATTATATGTATAGTTTTTAGGCAGCGTTTGTATGGAAGCATAGGGGACACTGTTTAAAGTTGCACTACTTTTAAACTTTCTGATTATATTGCTTTGTTGTACACTTGATCTGTAGCATAGCCTACTATTGTTAATATGTAACAAACCTGCTAAAGTTGTTTGTAAAGTGAATCTCATGATTTAAGCGTTTTCATGGTTTCATCAAATGTCTGTTCACGATAGAACATAAGCCATTAAGCCCCCCCTCCAGACATAATCCCCTATGGCACAAAAGACCCCCTTAAAAGTAAGACTAGTTTGGGTCATTCAGTTTATTGGTAAAACTTGTTTTTGTGTGATAGTGCTAAACTCTAAAAATTAAAACTTGTTAATTCAGACAGGTTTAATATTAAGATGTTTTAATGTCGTTCAGGCAGGTTTGAAATAAGAACTTTTGTCATTTTGTTTCAAAATAAGAACTTGTTAATGTCATTCAGTCAGAACAACAGTGGTTTATTGTCACCCTTCACTATGGGTTATGATTGAATAGGAGTGCTCCAGGAAAATGAGAGCAAGGTGAGCTCTGTGATCATACAAGATGCTATAGGGGCCAGTCTCAAGAAGCAGGTCAAGAACTAAGCAGCCCAGGCGAAAAAGAAGGAAGTAAACTTTATTTATCCCAGTTAATAACTGTTCATGTCGTACAATTTCTTCTTGATATTTCTTCCGAAAAGGTTCTTGATAGCCTGTCGTCTTCTGAATTATTATTTTGTCCTGTAAATAATGAACTTCTGTTAACAATGAAGAATGTTTTTACAATTGGCATTTAGTATTACATGTGATTTCTTGTAATCATTATTCTTATATTATCAACAAGTAGCCTACAGTTCGAGAGATCTTGGGCACTTCAAAAGTTTATTGCACGTTAGCAATAGTCACACAAGCAAGTCTAAAATTTCAACACTTGTTATATATTATAACAACTTCTGATTATCGGGTAATCATAATGAGTTCACATGCTGAAAACATGTTTACGTTACATAATGTATTTTCAAGCATTTACAGTAATAAATTTGCGAACTGTTATATAATTTTTAATAATTATGTTCGCTAGCCAAGCGTGCAGCCTTTGTATTGTGTATAAAGTGACTATTCTTGATATGTACTGAAAGCAGTCTGCTTCGTAATTTACTCATTTGCATCGTTTTTGCACGCTATTGTTATAGTGGTGTAGCGAGCCAAAATGCCGCCCGGGGCGCCGACCGAAAAATTAACTAGAGAGGCTGGAATGGTTGACAGAAACAAGATGAAGCATTATGTTAGAAGCACAATAGCTAGGTAGAAGTGCTATTGATAAATAATGCTAAGTTTTCTAGAATAAACAAAAAGTCCTCAAAAGAAAAGAACAATCTGTCAAAATCTTAATCGAAACATACATTTACAGCGTTTAATTTATGACAGCCAAAATATAAAATCAGAATTAGTTGATAATGTTTAGTATCTACATAGCTTTCAGTGTTATTGGATTGTGTCTGGCAATGAATGCCTACAACAGTTTAAGAGCGATTATTCTAACAAGCTTTCACGGTATTCAAGTGATAATATGCAGGAAATAATGACATCGCCTAATCTATAACAGCTACACACCTTCTTAAAATATGCTTCAGTGAGTTTTGCAAGCAATTGGGTTCATAAGTGACCGTGCTAGAGTCGGAAGTATCTTAGTCCTCTTGAAGATGTGCTTATATAAATGCTTGAACGAATGAATGAATTGCTCTCAACCATCAAGGCAATTGGTGATTCAGATATTTAGGATAGAAGCAAGTTGCAGATTAAATAAGATATCAAAATATCAACCTGACAATAAAAGTTGAATGTTGCTAACAGGGTGGTAATACGTGGCCATTTTCCAGTAAATCAAGCTGCCTTTTGTCTCTGATCCAACAATGATTACTGGTCAATTGTATCCAACGCTTACTTGCAAGATGACGATTATTCTAAATAGCCTGCCTATATGATTTCAAAATGTTTAGCAACACTTATCATTCCATTGACAAAAGAAAGCAATTAAAAAACTGAAATGCAACAAATATAACTCATGACACTCAGTAAATCTCACATCTCAGTACAGCATGGCAAGTCATGCCGGGTTAGTACAACACATGTTACTGACTATCGCCAAAATAGAAAACAGAACTGAATTTGGACAGGTTCCACAAGCTTTAAATAACAACAAGTTGCACAGGTTTTCCAGTTACTGTTAGTACCCTGTTATCATTAAAGTATTCATGGTAACATATAAGAGGTTTGAGAAAAACTGCTATTTCAAAACTACTACACTTGATAATGGAGAAAGGATCCAGATGAGACAAAAGTAAAGGACAAGGTGGCATGTAAGACATGTGTCATGAATTCTAGGATTGACAACAGTACCAAGGAATCACTCACTGGACAAGAAAATAAAAAATTGGTACGTGAGGGATGGACCTGAGAAAGACAATGAAACAGCCGCATACCGCAAACGATAATTCTGCACTTACATTATAATTTTTTGTTTCATAAAGAATTTTACAGAGGTTTACATAAAACCTTTCAATAACACAGAAATATATATATTTACAACCCTTGATCCCACGAGCGTCTTATGTCCCGCTCTGAAAGGAGTTGAAGGAACTTCAAGGAAGACAAGCATGTCTTCTGTAAAAGACCGAGAACGTCGTTGAGCAGTTAAAAAATTTATAATTTATTGCAACCCGAAACATAGCTCTGAAATAAAACAGAGTAAATTAATATATTTAGATGTATTCAACAGATCGCACAATATCACAAAACTTAAAGCAACACAAAGATATGTGGGATGTGGCCTATAAAGATATAAGCCCATTTGGTTTTTAGTCAAACTTCGAAAGAGAAATTAATCTTCTTATTTTATTAATTCCCAGTAATGATGGTAGAAATTGAAAACAATGACGAGTGAACAATTAAGAATTTGTGGGCATTTTAACTGCAAATTTGTTGCCACGACCCCATAGTCAATCATTAATCAACATGGTTATCCGCACAAGAGGTTACTAACCAACTGCTAGCCCCTTCTTGAAAAATTGACAATTTCTTTTCAACTACTACTTTTTATAACAAATTTCTTCACATTAAAGAACTAATTATGGTAAGAATATACAAAGTGAAGCTGAGAAATTGAACTTTAAGTGAGAATAAAAGAAGTATAATTAGCTGTAATAGGCCTAATATACCTACACTACATGACTACAGCGTGTTCATGTGATACCCTATAATAACTTATGATGCTATGAATATCATGTAGGCTCTAGTGTATTTACTTCCAAACAATAATCTGCATGCTAGAAAAAACAAGTAACCGTGACCACTGCATTTTGCCCACCTGCGCAAATATCTGCTGGCACCCATTCTAATCAACCAAATAAATTGCACTTTTAAATATTATTCCGAAACTTGTGAGTAAATATTTTAGTAAATGAAATAAATATTGTTTTTTGCTTTACTTCTTCAATAATTTTGGCATGGACTAATGGACTAAGGTTGGGAATATTTGGGTATAATAAGAATATAAGATCATAACAATTTAACCCATTAGGTTGCACGCCTAAGCACCATGATTAGGCCAAAGGAATATTAGGTGATGTCTGCCCACAATCATGCTGAAATTGATTTTTTTTAGTTAACTGAAAAAGCTCATTTCTTGAAACTTGACATTCAAACATTTGACCAATTTCTTTAAACATGAACAAATATTATTGTTAAACACTTACTTACATTGACAACAGTCCTTTTAAGAAATCGATTCTAGTAATGTACCCTAGTGATAAGTCTGATAGACTATTTTCGCTTGTACTTTACAATGTCCCTGTTGTAATATTTATTATGTACAGAAGCATTGGTGAAGCATTTTGTATACGGCTCTAGACTGGTTTAGAATAAGTACAATTATTGATTCACAATTTGGATAGAGAATGACTATCAACTTCACAACAGATAAATTTCAAAATGATTATCAATACTGATTACTTGACTAATAAATTAACTATGACAACCATTCATATCTACTCAACGTTAATGACAATCATTATCAATCAGTCAACCTGAGATAGAAAACAAGTCATCCACTTATACATACACTCCTACAGTCCTACACGTTACGACAAAATATACTGACGTGTAGGCCCTATACATCTCATTTTGCAATTGTGACAAGTGCACGAACTGTACTCAAGATTAAAATTACTGGAATATGGAAAACCTAATAATTCGTTGGTCTCGATTAAAAATATTTGCTGAAAATATCTGCAAGAACAACACAGTTTGTATGTAGCTGAAACAGTTAGTTAAGACACCATTTTATAATTTGCAATAATCGTCACAACGGTTCATGAAATTGACCAAATATCACCTATTTCGCACACCATTTCAGTCCACCAAATTCATCTAACATCTTATCCACACAGATTTCTGTATTTGTTTTCCTGCACCAACTGAGCTAGCAGCGAAGTCATGTCATTGACTGCCATGTTTGATGTCTTTAGGTATGATGATGGCACTGTCGATGACTTGTCCTCTGCCCTTGGGGTAGTCATGCGTGAAACGGTTGATGATGCGGAACCCATAGTCATCATTGATGGACTGGACATGGCGTTCTCAAGTGATATGGAACCAAGGCTGTCGAGAAGAAAGTCTCCCATTGAGTCTACTGTTCCAGTTGGTTGGACCATATCCTCATTTAGTGGGCAGAGTCCTCCGACATCTGTACTGCTTGACACCTGCTGCTCAAAAAATAAATAAAACTTATAATCTAGAGTCACAATGTAATAAAGTTGCAAATAGTGCAGTGGTGCTTACTTTGAATAGTGTTACAAGACTTCAAAACGGTCTTCGAAAATTATTTCCAGCTGTCCACAACCCTGGGCTTCTTCCCAATGCATTATGTAGGTCCCAAAATCCAAAATCCTGTTTTCTTGCAGTTTTCAAGTGCAAAGCAAAAATGGAATAGGACGTGCTGGGGTTGTATTGCAATGTATTGTATTATATTAAACAAATTATAAAGCTTAACTCTCAGCATTTGCGCTCTACTGCCAAATTTCATAAAAATATTTCAAACAGAACAATAGTTATTTCCTTTTTAGTGAGCCAACCCCCTGTTTTCTGATGTCTCAAAAACTGTTTTGTGATGGTTTAAATAGCATTTAACGGGTTTTGCTAATACTTCCGCCAAATGTTGAAATAATTTAATGAAATTTTACAGGCTTAAAGGTAATTCATATCTACATATTTGAGTCAAGTTTTATCCAAATATAACAATGTAAAATAAAGTTACAGCATTTTTAGCAAGAACACCTCCTGAATTCTGATGAATTAAACAAGTGTAATGCAACATGCGTTACACAAAAAGGTGTTATAACTTTTGTTGAGTTTGAAATATTTTGGTAGCATTTTGCCTTCTTATGTATATATGAATTGGCTTTAAGACTGTCAAATTTCATTAAAATATTTTAACGTTTGACGGCAATATCAGCATGAAACTGTTAAACGTTTTCGAGACATCAAAAAACCGTGGGTGACGTCACTAATAGTTGAATAACTTTTATTCTGTTTGAAATATTTTAGTGAAATTTAGTTGTTGTATGTAGATATGAATTGCCTTTCAGTCTGTGGAAGTTTAATTAAAAATTCCTACTTCTGGCAGAGATATTGATAAAAACTCTATGGGGTTCCTTTTTTTGGCCCACCCTGTACAGACAAAATGAATGCAAACATTACAGTTGTTATGAAAATAAATAAATTAAAACAAGGTAAGCAAGGGCTAGCAAAAGATAAACAACAAAAACGTTTTTTCACATTGCAATAAAAAAATAGTGACAGAATTTGAAGTGCTGGTTTACCTGTTGTGAAGGATCACCGTTGCTTTGATCTGCTGTTCTGCTGTATGTTGAAAGATTATCCTCAGAGAAACCTGGATAAACCAATTCTGACAAATACTGTTCACCAATTAAGGACATCTCCATAGATGTTCCAGCACCTTCTTGTGAACCAAATCTGTTATCCACAGTTCCTTGTTCTGTAAGATTTGTTCTGAATCCATTCTGCAGTAAATGTTGCTTTTCCAATGTCTCTTGTCTTTGAGCCATGATACTGCTATTAGTGACAGCATTGTTTGACACAGCAATACTTGTATATACACACCTGTCTGTAGCTGAACCTTGAACACTGGGGATTACTGCAGTGGTTCCTAGGAGCCTTGCTGAAGCTAACTTTGACTGACTGATCTGCGAGACCTGAACCTGAGGTTGGAGAGAATGGCCCTGTATACCGTTGACACAGCCCAGATGACTGCTGCTGTTGAGAGGTTGAACCAAACAGTTTCTGCTCCTATTCGTATATATCTGTGAACAATGAGACGGTGTGCTTGGATGATGGCTCTGGTTATCTATTCTCTTTGACCTAGAGAATTTTCCTTCACTGAGCCAGCTCACTTTCTGACATTCTTCAGCAGGCAATAGCGATTGAGAGTTTGAAGCACTGTGAAAGTCATCCTGCATAGTTGTACCATAGATACCATCAAGTTCCATAGCAATTCCTTCATTACAGTCCATGACCTGGTGATTGTCAACTTCCATGCTTGTGCGCAGAGGCCACACATCTTTACCATTCCATCCATTAGGAATTTTCACCTGCTGCAGGTGTGTGAAGACATTTTGTGAATCACCAATAAAATGACCCGACCTAGATTCCTTTACTTGACCTGTTAAATTCTCATGATCCAGGTCAAAGTGACCATTGGGACTGAAAGTGACAATGCTTCCCAAACCATTGGCATCAAGATACTCTTGCATTTCATCTGGAATGATCAAATCATCCTGACAGGCATCCTGAAACATCTGCTTCTCCAGCAGGGCTTCGTCTACCATCGTACAGCATCCGATTACGTCATCTGACTCCTCCAGGAAACCATTTCCGATGTCGACCTCAGATTCCAGACTGAAATCTGTTGCAATACTTGTGCATGAAGAATTGTAGTTGCTATAGAGATCAGTGTTAATGTTGTGCTTGTGGGATTGCTTTTGTCCCGTCTGTTGACGTCGAACTGCATTGAGGCTGTGGCATCGCTGAAATTCTCTGACAGTGCTGAGACTACCGAGTCCCGTACGCACCGGATCACTAGCACGTCGAATGTCATGATTTGGAATTTCGTGAGGCAGTGGAGTGCGACAAGGCGTGTCATAGCCACCAGTCACAGGTGGCAGATGCCTATCGCCGTGATCGCGCTGTGACATCAGAAATCGAACCAGTCCGCCACCACGAACTCCACGGCAGTCACTCCCATGAAGATTGGCCATGCTGTTGCCAAGCCTTGTCTTTGCCATTCGAGAGGTCAGCATGCCCGAAAGCGTGTTGACCATATCGGACCTTTGTAACGATGATCCTGGATGAAACTCAGAAATGTCGTACTCGTAGGGTGATTGTGCAAAGCTGCGCTGTGACAGCGAATTTTGTGATGAATCGCTTGGTCGTCGGCTGGAATGGTACAACTGCTGGAAAGGACTGGAATCAGATCGAATGCTGCTCATGTATGAGCTCAATGTACTCGTATTACTATCACGCCGGCCGCTCTGCAAAGCCTCTCTTATCAGCATGCCTACATGAAAACACAATTGCTTTTCTTTACTCGTTTCCACTAAGCAGCTTGACAGCTGATCTGGTTAGTTTTTTTACAAAAGTACAGAACAAAAGATTAAAAAGTTGAAGGTATTATTAACACTCAAATGAATTAGATATAGCCTAGCAATGATGAAAGTATGCAATCATAAGTAAGGAAGCATAGAGTATTTAAAAAATCTTGTTCACAATAAATTGTAAGTCATTTGTATAAAATTATAACAGCGTGATCAATCCTAGAACTATTTTTAACCTCCTTTTTACATAAGAAAATGCAGGTGAACTTTGAGAAACTGAAAGAGAAATAAATCCCTTACTAGAGCTTTCCACGGGCTTTCTAAATGGAGTTCTGGCTTTTATGTCAATCTTCTGATTGTTAGGGTCTGGATTTCCCCGACGTATTCCATGCAAGGGCAGGATTCGGCCTGAAGTATTGCCTAGAAATGACAAATGGAAAGTTATTTATTTATTTATTTATTCACAAATTTGTACAGCACCCCTTCAAGAAAACTACTCAAAAGCACTCCCAAACCACTCCCGGCAAAAGAGCACAGTCAATAAGAGCAGTATAAAAGGAACCAGAAGAGTCCTTTGGTAGTAAACGTCGATTTGTTCTTTCATTACTCTCTTATCCGTGACCATATTGCCATTTGTACTTGTCCTAACACACGTGATTGTCCCCGTTTCTTCATCTCTCCTATTACCTGACATTATTATTCTATATCCATTCCAGTTGAAATGTCTCTGTCCTTTCCACCTTGTCACTTAAACCCATGACTGCTATTCCTAGTTGTCTCATCTCCCTCTGTAAATGCAAGAATGGGGTATGACACGGTGAGTGACAGAATACTGAGCATAAGATTTCAGAGGAGGAAAGTTAACATAACAATTATACAGGTGTATGCACCAACATCGACAGCGAAAGAAGAAGAACATGAAAGATTCTACATTGAGCTACAAAATATAATTGACAGTACTCCTAAAGGGGATGTAATAATGGTCATTGGTGACTTTAATGCGAAGGTGGGAAAGTACACCGGTGGAGCAGAGGACACGATTGGAAGTCATGGACTGAGAGAAAAATGAGGCAGGAGAAAGACTAGTAGAGTTTTGCAATGGGAACAGTTTGGGAAAAATGAATACATAGTTTGAAAAGCCAAAAAGAAGACTGTACACTTGGACGTCACCAGATGGAAAATATAGGAATCAGATTAATTACATACTGATTAATTCCATACAAAAGATGGAAACGAGATGTAAGAACGAAACCAGGTGCGAATTGTGGAACTGATCATGTATTAGTGGCAACAATGCAATCGAAATTAAAGAAACTGAA
>JAQFXW010002414.1:0-13144 GCA_034693945.1 Dendrobaena attemsi
CCCACTGATTTTTGATGACATTTAACAGTTTCTTGCTAATATTTCCGCCAAAATTAAATATATTTTAATGAAATTCTATGATCTTGACGGTAATTCATATTTACATCTAGGGGCTAAATTGTATCTAGAGCACAACAAGAGTTGCAGCATTTTTAGTGAGTCCATTTACTAAATTCTGCCGATTTAAAAACGTGCAGCGCAACAAATGTTTTCTAAAAAGTGCTGCAACTCTTGTTGTGTTTGAAATATTTCAATAACATTTGGTCACAATATGTAAATATTAGTTGCCTTTGAGCCTGAGAAATGTTATTACTTAATATTTATTTTTGGCGGAACTATTAGCAAATAACTGTAAAATGTTTTAGAACCATCAAAAAACAGTGGGAGACGCACTAGAAGTTGAATAACATTTGTTTTGTTTAAAAAAATTTGATGAAATTTGGTTTTTATACGTAAAACTGAATTGCCTTTCAGCTTATAAAGTTTTATTTAAATATTAATGCTTTTGACCGAAATATTGGCAAACACAGAGGGGGCATTTCTTCTGCCATAGAAATGTAATTTCGTATATATTCTTATAAAAATTATTGACATCCAGATGAAGTGTGCGCATTGACAAACGCGTATTCGGATGATTGACTGTTGCTATTATCGCCCGCGGACTGATTGAAAAAGTATCGTTTTAAGAATGCATCTGATACATCTACATACAGTGCGTGGGGTGTTGATGTGTGTGTAAGGTGCTGTGCGCGCGTTCATGGATATATATATATATATATATTGTGTATACTGCATGCATACCGGTATATATATACACGCATATGCATGCATGGTGCGATGGGAAAGCGAGTGGAATAATTGGGTCTCTATCTCTCTGCCGAGAGAGCATCATCCTACACTTCTCTATAATAAAATGTCCTTCAGTGCGTGCGTCGATATATAGGTCTGTGGCTCTGTCTGTCTGCCTCCGTCTCTCGTATTCATTACCTGTTCATCTCTAATGCATTGAATTCGTTGATTATGCATGTAATTGGTGAGATTCACTTTCCGATCGAGTTGCTGCCTCTAGCGACATCTGTTCGCCGCCGCTGTCAGAAGTACATATAGAGCGACGACGGAGAGAGAGAGAGGGCGCCACTCTGACCGGAAGCTCCAAGCCACAGTCGAACATGCATGCATGTGATGCGTCGTCTGCATGTTGTTTCGATGTTTAACATTGTCTCTGTGCATGCATCTTGACACACATACACACACCTACACACCTGCACACCCGCGAACCTACACACAAACACACCTACACACACACACACACAAACACACACACACACGAACATACACACACACGAACACACACACCTACACCTACACACACACGAACACACACACACGAACATACAAATTGCATATTCTGGAAAAGCATACAAAACACACGATGACAAAGTTATCATTGAGATGTATACAATACAATATAATACATGTATGCGAGGACTTCATGAGGTGAATAGTTCCACGCATTCATGTATATATGACCCATTCATGCACCCATACACTTGACCCCTCGAGCATGGACATGCATGGGCGGATGGGTCTTGACTGCATGGTGCTGAAATAACAGCCATGTCTTTCTTCAAAAAGCAATTCACTCTTTCAACTTTGATCAAAGTCAAATTATACAGAACGCTTTGGGCAATAGATCTATAATTCTATATATTTTATGCAGTATTTAAGTTGAGAATTCGCCTGTGTGAAGCGATGGTTTATTAATGCATTGTTTTATGCATGCCTATAATTATAACTTATATAACGCAGGCATCGTGACAGTCAATATCTGTCTTAATCGTCAATTGTTCACGAAATTCACACACGCCTGCATTCGTCGTTTGCCTGAACCATGCATGCATATGTCACTTGTACAAATCATATGTTATATGAATATTTTGACGATGCATGCATGTCCACGGATCACGACAATATACAGGGTGGGCCCAAAAATAACACACACCCCAATATACGTTTTTTACCAACATTATGACATTTTCGATAGTCACAGCAGAGACCTTATAAAGAAGTTCCTCACTTTGCAGGTGTTTTTAAAGGGAGTTTAGCATAATCCGTGCATGGTACGAAGAATATAAGATATCTGTATAGAATAAAGTCCCGTATAAGTGGGAGACTCAACATTCTTTCGCCAGATGGCGTAGTAACTGAGGCGTTCCGGCGAGTTTGCTCCGATCTGCAGGCAATTGTTGGTTCCTCTGACTCGTATATATAGTGCACCATGAACGCCTGTTACAAGGGAGAAGCCCAGGACATTCAGCTGATAAGATCAGACCAACTGTTGGTTATATCCGGGTCCACGCATGAGTGCATGCACTTGCGCTATAGAGATCATCAAAGTATACATACATATGCAGGATGGTCCAGCATAAATGACCCGATGTTGCACGCGTATAGGTCCTATAACTTCGCCAATTTTTTACATTTATTTATACTTAATGCGTCAAATTAAAGGTATTTCGCTCTAGTATTAAGATCCAAACACGTTTTTATTATATCATATAGCCTACATGATGTAAATCGTTACACAACAAAGACCATCCTTTTCTCAGTAATTATAGCTACTATTTTTTTAACAGTGACTGCGTAAGATATAAAACCGTAGGGACCTGTAGCCAAAAACTTGTTCTGCACTGCAACATTGATTACTACTTAAGAGAGAGTCTATTGCAGTCTTTTTAATCAAATGAGTAGGTCTATTCAATATGTCTATACCACGTGCTGCAACAACAGCAGCTAAGCGACGAGATCACTGGTCAATCGCTTCGTCAATGACTGATAGCTGACCAACAGTTAACAATGACCTCTTTGAGATGTTCAATGTTACGGATCTTCTGTCGATACAAGAGTTGCTGCAAATATTTCCCCAAGAGATTTGCTAGTACCAGGGTCATAGTCTTGAGTCTTGACTGTAAATTAACTCGGACACAAGAGCAATCTTAGCGGGTGTGGGAACCGTTCGTACCGATTCGTGTGTTTTGCGACTCGAAGTACCTGCTTCATCAATTTTTCGAATAAGACGATTCAAAATACTTTTATTCCATACTCTGTTAGGAAACTCATTAATCATTTGAAACGAATTAAATCCTTTATCAGTTCGCAAAATTCGGATCAAAACACGATCGTCTTGTGTCAACGGCGCCATATTCTCATAGCTAATGACGTCAAAATACGGTGGCTAGGGCTGTTCCAAACATTTCATTAAACCTAAACTACTACTAGTTCGACTATTTTTTAGAGCTATAATACTAGAGTGAAATTTGATGCATCAAGTATAAATAAATGTTAAGAACTGACTAAGTTATACGCTTGCAAAGTCGGGGCATTTATGCTGGCCCACCCTGTATTATGATGTAAAATTATATGTAGCCTTATAGCAGTAACCCGCAAAAGGTTAACGTCAGATTACACAGGTTGACTAGTGGTTACATTTTAAGCAAATTACGTAGATTGATAGACCTACAGTTGAAGCTCTTTTCAGTATTTATTTATTTATTTATTTACGCATTTCTATACCGCCCCTTCAAGTCCTCTACTACTCAGAGGCGGTCCCGACTACAGCCCGAGAGAGTGTCGGCGTTTTCACGTCGAAGCGCCACGAGCAACTGTAGGTGAAGGACTTGCTCAAGGTCCCTACGCGGTGGCTCGGATCTGAATCAAACCCGCGACCCTTCGGACGCAACTGAGGCATTGCTCCACACACACCCTTTGTGCTAGCCCGAGATGTTAAATCTCTGAGCGTCGGCAGACATCTGGGTTCGTACCCGGTACCGTGCAAACACATGAACGGCCGACGCGCTCCCAATGTAGCTAACTGGGCCATTTATTTATTTAAGCATATATTATTATTTCTATATCGCCTTTTCAAATCTACATTTATTATTATACTACTCAGAGGCGGTCCCGACTACAGCTTGGAGATGCAGCGGAGTTGACACGTCGAAGCGCCTCAAGAAATCGTGAGTGGGAACTTGCTCAAGGTACGCAGTGGCTTGGTGGGTGTGATTCGAACCCGCGATTCTTCGGACACATGGCGGCGACTATCCCATGCACTAGCACCACGCCCCCAACACACATCATCATCGGTTCCTGGCGTTATCCATTTGGCGGCGATGGGTACGAATAAATGATCTCAATTGTCCTCGGTCATGCGTCAAGTCAATTGCTCCTCTCAGGGTATAGTCCAAGTCATCTCTTACATTGTCTATCCAGCGTATAGGCCTAGTCTTGGTCTGCCTCTGTTTCTTGTATATTCATTTAATTCATTTCAGACATTTATGTAGCGCCCCTTCAAGAAGACTACTCAGAGGCGCTCCTGCAACTCCCTCGCGGCGAAAGAGAACAGTATATGCTGTTATTGCAAACGTTTCTTTCTGTATCTTTTCTGTCAGTCTATTTCCTTCTGCTGTATCTCTTATAAAATCGGTATCTCTTCAATTGTTAACTGTATTGTTAATTATATCTGTATCGCTTCTTTCTTCTCACTCTCGATGTGTGTCACGTGTCTCTGCATCCCTTCATCTCTCCTTTTCGGCCTCCGTTTCTTATTGCTATTATATATAATGTATATATATACTCTTTATATAGTAGATAATTATGTTATAAAATAGATATACATCTGTACACAAACAGTGGATAAGCGTGTTAGACGATCGATACACATAATAATTTTACACACATCATTCTGAGCCGCTGGGTAAATTAGTCAGCTATTATACATGACATCATGACATTGTGTGCTCATTATTCGTCACCTCTATAACTGAAGGCTATAGTAGATAATACTATGTCCTACAGACCTACACACATATATCGACATGCATATATAATTATACACCTTTCGGTATTATACATATTCAAACTTATATACAGACCATTACGTAATTAAACCGAACAATGCATGCATGACGGTGCGTTATTGAAGTGGAGTGAGGTGTAATCTTCCTTTCTTCCGTCTCTTTGTCCTTATCGTCACACTTGATCATCTGTGAAACGCATCAATCAGTCATGCATCGCATATGCCTCCAACTCTCTTCTTCCACGGCTGTTGTTAAAAGGGCGGAGGCGAATGAAGGTCGACCCATGTGTCACAATTCGGGTCATCTCCAGGTCACAAGGTTACCCCAACGCCAAGTGCACTTGTGGGTATAATATAATTTTATATAGTCCAGGTTTACAGTCGTTCCGGTTGACTGCACTGTAGCTGAATACCTCCACGCAACGGCTATTCTTCTTCCACTACAATCTATAGATTCTTTGAATGATGTTTTTCCTCTGATTTTCTTCATCTATTTGAGACAGTCACTAATTACGGCTCAGATTTTGGCATGTGCATCATAACAAACGATCCCTCTAGGGTATTCGTATACACATAAGACGTATTGGCACACAGATACGCCTATAATACAGTCTATATAGACATGCATTGTATTGTATTATGTAATACATACCTGTACTTAATTATATGTATACGGATTTCTGGCACACGGTAAAGTCAGCAATTAATTGCGTCTCATTACTCATCGATAAATCTATGGAGCAGACATATGCACTTGATGGATATCTGGCGAAAGTGTGTTCTGGATTTTATGGTTATGGATTTTAATGCATGGAACATACAACAAAGTATTATAATTATTATGTTGTTTAACTCTAGCAACTATATATAGAGGTGGGGGGGGGTGGGGAGGGTTACTGAGCACTCTAGCTGCATGGGTCAAGAAGGTGACCCATAAAATGTATCTAATTCCGAATTGTTTTCATAGAGGGAGAAGAGAAGTGGGATGTGAAAAGTGAAAATTACTTATACCGAGAGTAATGTGCTAAGTTACTAACTTATATTTTGTATGAAGTGCGTTGGCTTCTGCAGCGTCTCTGCCCAAACTCCGCAGAGGAGTCTATACGATGCTCTCAGAACCCATGGGCACTTTTTGAAAAAAAGGGGTTCGACATTGATTCCACCACCTAAAACTGCATGGCTAACAACATGCTACGTCAGAAGCCCTTGTCATTGTAGACATCGTGCCTTCAGCGTCCAACTCATGGCTTCACAACCTCGGTCTTTACAATCTGAGCATCCCCCCACAGCTGTTACTTCTGCAGGGTGGTGCCTGGCTGTCCTCTGTTTTAGTGTTTATTAAAGATAAAAGCATAGTTTACTGTTTAAACGATTCTAATGATTGTCACCTAATAACAACGTGTGTACGCGTACGTGCTTATGCATATGCAAATGTGAGATATACCTATTCTATATGCTTGTTTCAATCAGGCCTACCATGATTGCCTGTTAAATAATTTATAACATGTAACTTATTATTGGGTGACGCTTGTTAGCGGGGCTCTGGCCCTTTTAGGACTCTCCCTTTGCTTGTGCGGTTATGGTTATGGTTATGTATGCATCAAAAATTCAATTAAACTTGATTCCGTCAAACCTTCTCATGCAATAGACTTCAAACTCTGCCTCCATAAAACCTTCTCAATAGAATATAATTTGATTGAAGTGTCTAATCTTGTAAATAGTTATTGAACAGATTCTTAGTTCGAGCAGTCAACAGCTGCATCATATTTCAGTTGGATGATTTGGCGTTATAATAACGTGTGCGCGCATAAATCTATCTATAGATGTCTAAAGTGCCTCTTTCAGTACGACATAATCAGAGGCGCTCCCAGTGCGTTGGACCCCGTGAGAAAAGACAAGTTTTAAGACAACGGACAGAAGCAGGAGTGCTGCCATGCATGTTATTGCAGAACGGGTCAACGAAGGAAGGACAGTGATGGATCAACCGATGCATAGGCGCATTGCTGGGTAGTAGCAGTTCGAGAACGATGCACCATGAGGTCATAACGGCCTAAAGAACGGAGCGAGCGACCGGAAGCAGCCGAAATAGGCCGTTGAATCAGGTCACAGGGATAGCGAGGAGCGTGACCCAAAACAGCTCTCTGTATACGTAAGAGAGAAAATTTCAAACTGGATACGAGGGGCTTTTCCCCTATCCCGGGGATCCATGCCTGCGCAGTCAAACTGCTACTCATTTCACCACTGGCCGTTGACAGTGGCGTAACTGTGGTCTTTTGCGCCCGAGGACAATCCCGAAATTTGCCCCCCTATCCTCCCAAAAAAACTGATGACCTTTTTAGTCATCACTTCTATTTTCGGAATTTGCGCCCCTTTTCTCAGCAAAATTGAGAAAAAATTAGCAAATTTATGCCATTTCCGGAAAAAAAATCGCTTACATTTTCCCGATTTTGCGCCCATCTGTCCCCCCTCGCCCCGTAGATACGCCACTGGTCGTGGGAGTGGAAGGTTGAGTCGACCATAGTAGGGGAAGTTAGGGGCCTATCGCGGGTTTCTGCTCTTCGTGCTACCAATCAGCAATCATCCCGCCCCTATTGCAATATATAGATATACAAAATTATAATAACATAAATTAATTAACTGTTATCTAATATTAATACCCACTGTTGTGGGTGCATTGTTCATTGTGAAAACAGATCCTTATAACTCCTGCATTAATAAATAGTATACTTATATTTGATCCGTATACGCCTCAGTGCATGAATGGTATACTTCAGATGCTGATGCGAAAGAGGCTGCAGAGCTGTAGGTCCATAATTATAGCATCGGAACCAACCCAGAACGCAAATGTGGCCACAGGGAGAGAGAGAGAGAGATGCGTCTATAAACAAATTCAAAGACTATAAACGGCCTATGGATATATCCTGCAAGCAGTGACGGCATGAATCGAGACCGCCCATGTCGAGAAGTCAACTTTCTCGCGGTGTCCTAACAAATCATATAATAAAACTGAATACTAGATATTGGCTATCAAGTGGCATTTGAAGAACAGCTGCAGGATACTCTTTTATATGTAAGCTATAATATAAGGGAAGGGGAAGATTAAGACAACTAAGGTTCGATTTTCAGGCTGCTAACTCTCATACCATTCCTCACATGCGTCATGAATAAAAGTTTTTTTTCATATACAGCTGGCTGCATGTCCGCAGCATGTCATGCATACAATAGTAGCTTAGACAAATTTTCTTTGCGTCTATACAATGTGTTTTCTTTTATAAATAATTATGTCTTTTTCCTTGCGCATTATACTAGCCTATAGTTTCTTTTATAAATATCATATAAGGACCTAATTATGTCTTTTCTATGCTTATTAAGTTCTTTTATGCAACTCAGATTGGTGGTGTCTGTCTGTCTCTTCCGACGTCGGATATGAGACTTTGAAATCTGCTCCGGCGCTCCAACGCAGAGCAGCATATTTAGACGCCTGGGGTTGTGCTTTGAGATAGGACCATGCATATAACATTCGGCTATTAGGTATACACTATGACTGACTGGGGTTCAAGACGGTTCAAAGGACTCGATATACTCCCTCGGTTCTCTGATCAGCTTCAGCTGCTGTCACTGAAACGCCGGAAACAAAGGAGCATAGCTCACTGGAACTCCAATGAACTGGACAGTCTGTCTCCGCTGCCAATATATCATGTCTACCGGTGTAGTTGTTGCATACGGTCGTTCGTTTTCTTAAAAGAAACCCCAATAGAAGTTTTAAGCAATTTCGTCTTTTTGACATTCTTTGAAAAGAAATAATCGTCTTCCATTTTTAAACATTTATTTAGAGATTTCTATAGCGCTTCTTCAGGTTGACTACTTCTCAAAGGCGCTGCCGACTACAGCGCTAATGCTGAATCGGAGTTAACACGCCGAAGCGCCTCATATATTGCACCATCTGGTGAATTACATTGGTGTTGTATAAGTAATCAATTGCAGAAACCATGCAGAGCCATGCAGTGAACATTATTATGGTGTGTAGACACCTATACGATTGATCAAAGAGTTACCATTTAGGCCGACTGAATTACTTTTGCCTCTGTGTCTGATATAGCAAGTAATCACTCCACATAACATGGCGTCTTTTCTCTTCTGTTGTTTTGTCTATCTATCATTATATTTATTTATTTTATTTATTTATATATTTATTAACACATTTCTATACCGCCCCTTCAAGTCCATTTACTACTCAATGGCGGTCCCGATCACAGCCCGGAAGTGTGTCGGAATCAACACGCGTAAACGCCTCAAGCAATTGTGAGTGAAGGACTTGCTTAAGGTCCTTACGCATCGGGTGGGATTCGAACCTGCAATCCTTCGGTTGCAAAGTAGCGCCCTTCACCACTACACTATCACGCCTCACATTATGTCTGTCTTTGTCTGCTTGTTTGTGTATGTATACATGCCTCTTACACGTTCTTGTCTCCTTCCTCTTCGACTGTCCGCCTCAATTGTGTTCGTACATTGCCATACAGTTTACAATTTCTCCGCCTAACGTCTGTTTGCCGTGTATGCTTGTCTGGCAGTGTCTGTATGTCTTTGCTTATCTGTCTATATATATATATATATATATACATCTTCAAGATCGTGATCTTTAGGTCTGTCTCTGCCTGTCTGTTTCATTAGATGACTGTGTTCTGAATCTCTGTCTGCATATATGTCTATATCACTTTTTGTCTGTGTCTGTTTTAGTCTGATTCAATAGAGTTTGTCTCATTCCATATAGGTCTGTGTTTGTTTTCCTGTCTATATACATGTTTCCAACTGGTGTATTTATCTTGCAGCGTCGCTGGTGAGAAAGTGAGGATGTGCTTCGACAGCTAATTGCATCGACGCAAAACTAAGCTGCTGAAGCTGCTGCGTTTTTCCGTCGGAAAATTCATCGCCGCGGGTCGGAAAGTGGCCAGCGCCTCATCACTCGGGTTCGAGTCCCCGAAGGGGTCAGGCGAAGAGGGTGGGATGGAGGGAGGTAGGTTGGGAGAGATGGAGAGAGGGAGTCAGCAGAAAGGGCAGATGGTATAATCTGGTCTTTCCAAAGTGATGTCTCTTGTCTGTGGCTAATGATTTATTGAAGTTATGATCTGCCCCAAGGCCCCACTGACTGACTGCATCGTCTACGCAGAGAGCGGAGGATATATTATCAGAAGAAGACGAGGACCGGGATGGATGGAAGGACGGAAGAGTAGAACTGGAGACAAGAAGAAAGCAGAAGACAGATAAAGAGGGAGGGAGGGTCGTCAATGCCGAAGGGTCGTGACCCGTATACGCATGCGCACGTCAACCAAACAAGGGAAACCCCTCATTAGCATCAGACGGAGGGGTTAGTAGATGGAAGATCACACACCCGTATACATTCACATACACACACACACGCACACTGGAAAGACATTCAAAAAATCTCTAGATATTATCTGGTATAAAGCCCACTCCTTCTCATGATCAAATCTAATCATGTTTATCACGGTTGACGGCGATGACGACGACGATGATGTCGTTGTTGTTCCTGTCGATGATGGTGATTGTGGTCGTGATGATGATGATGATGAAATCAGTCGACCTAAATAATGAACTAACTAACTCTGATGGTGATGATGATTATGACGACGAAGATGATGATGATGTTGCAGGCCGAAAATCCACAACCAATGTACTACACTCCGATGGCGATCGAAGATATTCAAGCAAACTGTAAGCGATTCTTACTTAATAAGTTTCTTCTTCCCTCTCTTCCGTCAAGTTTTACGCCGACGATGTGATCTCTTTTGAGGTTTCTTGATCATTTAATGGCCTCTGTCGCCCTTAAGTGTCCTTGCAACACATGCGTAGCCAGCACTTTCAGAGTTCCTGGTGAGCCTGTCCACCTCGCGTAGCGCTTCTTTGGCCAAAGCCTTCTCCGCTGATAGCCTATAGCCTCACCACTCGCCACACTAAGTCTTGTCTGTTCACCATCTCACCACAATGAGGTATAGGTAGCAAAGGTAGGACTTTGGGGGAGACCACATAAGTATGCCCTATGCGTGTTTACAAAACAATGGTCCAAATCATCAACTTCTGTATTTAAACTGCTTCAAAACAGCGCCTACATAATCGCCGGAATAATTATACTAGATTGATCACTGAAGTCGTCATATAGGCGCTCATGCCTTATAGCCTATAGGCCTTGAGAAAGTGACAATAATATTGTATTTTACATCTTAGATCATGACATATTGTAGTCCTATACTTCTCCTTCATATATTCTCTTTGTTTGGCATCTCTCCATGCATGACATTGCTGACCTCCGCTTCCTCCCATCTGTCTTTCCGCTTCTTTTCTGTTGAAACCACTAAATGAAAATTGTGGAGAGGAAGGTCCCTGAAGTGATTAAAGGTAAAAAGGTCAAGTCCAACCCGGGCCTTTCGACCCATTGGGAGGCGCTCATCTCCTTGAGATTCAGGAAAATTCCTCTCCACAATGTTCATCAAGGCTCCATTCTATCTTCTTCTTCGGACCAATATGCGGTTTACCTCTGAGTTATCTAATAAAATTTCATTTCTCCCAGCCAAAGTACATTCTTCTGCTCTTTAGGGTATACAATGCTTTAGACATTTAGATATAACGATTACGAATTAACTGGGGGACAAAATTTTGTCTGTTTTTGCAGTTCTTTCGTTCGTTCTTTGAAGACGACGGTCGACTGATGCACCCAAGGCCTGACCCTTCGAAAAGTGGCGAGTTCAAATGTCAACCTGTTGGTCGTGGCACACATGGCCACGCAGCCTTGTTATATTGAATCCAGCGGTGCCATCTGTCGAACGATCACTACGATTCTTTTACGTTTCATTCAGTAGATGGCGTAGCGAGACATTCGTCTGTGACATTCCAATCAAAAGATGACACCTCTGTTCTATCAGTATAATACAAAATACATGGCCTGCTGGCACACACGAGCAATAATAATCATTATTCAAAGCAGAGTTCAATTTTTCATTTCTCTCGTTATTGATAACGGCAAGATTTAATTAAAGCGGGTGGGATCGCGTAGGAACGGCGCTCCCACTAACCTCAAAATTCTTTGCTCGAGTTCCAATTGCTCCATGGCAAAAGAACCATGTGACACATAGGCCCACAAATATAACCTTTGGCATTCTCATTGCTCACCCAGACCACTTTAACCACTGGATAACGGAATTTTGAAATCAGTAACGCTT
This sequence comes from Dendrobaena attemsi, assembly GCA_034693945.1. Taxonomy (NCBI): domain Eukaryota; kingdom Metazoa; phylum Annelida; class Clitellata; order Crassiclitellata; family Lumbricidae; genus Dendrobaena; species Dendrobaena attemsi. The sequence continues at coordinate 12,091 of JAQFXW010002414.1, forward strand.
ACTACTTTGTATTTATTTTTACATCTCTACCGCCCCTTCGAGTTCACTACTAGTCAGAGCCACGGAGGTGGTCCTGACTACACTCACAATAGCCCTGATGAGTGTCGTAGTTTAGGCCTACATGCTGAAGCGCCACGAGCAATTATGATTGAAGGACTTGCTCAAGGTCCCTACGCGTGGTTTGGGTCTGAATCGAACCAGCGGCTCTTCGGACGCAATGCGAGACTATCCCACTGCGCCACCACGACCCACGCGTATGCAGAGAGAGATACAGATAGACAGAGTCAGAGAGAGATACAGAGAGAGAAGCAGAGAGGGAGAAAGAGAGAGGGAGAGAAGCAGAGAGACAGCAAAAGACAGAGAGTGATAGAGAGACAGAGAGAGACAGAGAGACAGCGACAGAGACAGAAACAGAGACAGAGACAGACAGAGACAGACAGACAGAACCGGATGTGACGCACTGCTGTTCATAGTGTTGCAATAACACGAATTACAAAATGCTTGCTATAATAAAGGTTTAGATGTGTGGTCTATACGTTACTACATTCAGGATGATCCAAACTTAGTGTTGCGATGGAATCTGATTCTGATGGCAGAACGGAGCGGAGACAGAAAACTCTATAGAAGGTAGAGAACACGCAGGCGTGGGCTTGAACCTACAAAAATTACATTATAACTATATATTCAGAATCTTCGAGTCATTTAGGCCTACGCCTAGTCAACTGACAATCCAATAGTTACCAGATATCATGATCAACATAGTCTAAGCCTATAATATGTGTCAGGTCTGTATTGACGAGACTTGGAAAAGGTCGACCTTCATCACGTACGCTCCCTCTCCATTCCTTGCATGCACGTCGACGGAAACGGAGTTAACCGCAGCTGGGTGACGTTCAGTCAACCATCAAATGATAACTGCTGCTGCTGCCCTACTCCCCTCCTTCAATTCGTCCTGACCTCCTCTTCCACCTCTTCCACCATCTCCAGACTCCGGCTGCTGCTGCTCCAGTGGATGTCGTTGAACTGACGGATTACACGATCTACGATGATGCCA
>JAQFXW010002415.1:0-13143 GCA_034693945.1 Dendrobaena attemsi
GACAGTACAGCACGCTAACGACTAAACTGCAAACACAGTCCAGCACGCTAACCACTACACTAACCAAGCACCCCCAGACATCACGAGTAAAATCAATAAAAGCTCTTAACCACCTCACCTCTACAATGCTCTTCTTCATTTTATGCTGTTAGAAAGATAAAAACCCATGGCCTCTCAACTCCAGTGATCCAAAGCATTACCCCAAAGTAACCACAATGTCAGGGTTGCTCTATGCTTCCCCATTCTAGTGGGGCTAACTCTGGACAAAGAAGGTCTGGAAAAGATGTCTGAGCTACATAGAGAAAATCTACCCAATGGTCTGTGATGTGAACTAGCCAATACAGCTGATACTCCTCGTATCTATCTTGCACAATCCTATTCATGCTCCTGATCAATTCCTCCCTTCCCTCGACCGCCCTCTACCCAACAATTGAGGCCTAGAGCTCATAATCCCACACATCCTCCCTAGAATTACTCTCAATTAAATGAATTCGTTCCTAGATCCCATATTAGCATGCAACAATGATCACACACAGTTCACTTCTGGTAAGAAGTAAACTACAAAAATACATAACTTCATCTCATAACCTTAAACCTTAAATTAAATTACCTCCATAATAATAATAATAATCACAATAATCATAGAGATTTGAGTGCCATAATTCGTAAGCAGTCAAGTTGATGCAACGATAATAGCTAATTGCTTCCATTGTTAATTTAACTCTACATGTATATTTAATTCCTATGCATTGTTAGTTAAAACTCTTTATTTAATAATTTTTCTCTGTTGCATGTGTCTACTTAGATAATCTTATGGTGTACACGTACATTTTCTATATTAATAATCTAAAGATACATTTATTGAATTAGAAAAACTTCTTTTAAATAATTTAGTTAGTTTTTGTTTTAAGATTAGGCCCTATGCACCGTGTGAAACATAGCCTGTGCCTATATTACTTAACAGGATTCAATCAGTTGATTGTTGTCAATTGTCAGTTTCAATAAACATCATCATATGCATGACAAGAATTTCGAGCAACAAATGGAAAGTCCAGAAAGGTCCTTGGACCCACTGACTAGGACTACCTATCAAGAGGAAACATTTGAACAATAAGATAGGTCTATCTTATGGACTTTAGCATAAAAATTATCATCAACCAAATTCATAGTCCTCTTTTTGTAATAATTTACTATTTCTATGCAACAAGGTGCAGTGTCTCAGCTTGAATAATTATAAACAAATATACACAGTAATAGTATATTAATGTCTTATATGATTGAAGAGATCTAAGTTTCCCAGCAACAATGGTTCCATGATAATAGGCATACAAGCAATAAGGTCAAACCTTGCAAAGCTGGACCCTGAGGACGACACAAGACTCATGTGCTGTTACATTAAGCTGAGATGCGAGTCTTTATCTCGGCAAGTCTTTCGCATTCAGCTGCCATGATGATTCTATTCTGAATGAGTTGGAACCAGGAGGCATGGGATTGGACATTTCTTACACTTGTGCAATTGATGTAGGAACAAATATCTGAAGGCTATGTTGGATATTGATCATCATATTACACATGTTACTTGTTTTTCAATTCATTCGCCCATCTGACATCAGGTTAGCAAGATTTAGGCCATATTAGCATGCAACAATGATCACACACAGTTCACTTCTGGTAAGAAGTAAACTACATGTATATGGTTCAGTTATGGGCCTAAATCAATGTCAAATGAGGAGAGCACCATATAAATCATAGACCCCAGATCTAGCCTAAAGCCAGCATATTAGATTATACAGAGCTCTAATGAATGGTCCACACCATTCTTATTCACGAAAAGGGAATTACAGTAGAGCACTGTTTAACTTGGACAATTGATGTAGTGATGGCATTATGATAAGATGTAGAAAATGACAGCAGTTTTAAATTGGTGCACAGAAGCTAAAAAAGTTTTAACGAGTCTGCAAGAGATCGAAGATGTGATTTGAGTTATAGAGAGATGCTAAGCAGATGAGAGCCATAATTAAGTAATATTGCTTGAAACTTGCATGTATTGTATGTGTGATACATGTTCATGATATACTTCGTAAGAAAACTCGCCATAACTGGACTATTCAACTGAACTTGCAAAGAGTTATAGTTAACAGACATCTTTATTTGAATTCAAGTTTAGAAGTCACTTCAACAACATTAATGTGGACCATAATACAAATATTCATATATTACAGACTTTGACATGAGGAATTTTTCTACATTCAGCTGTGAAATCTTTAAAGTAAAAAAATAAACATTTCACCTTTGATGCTGCAACAAGTCTGTGCTAAACTCACCACTTCTCATAATGAGGTATAAACCTGCAGCAGAATAATGCTCATGATAGGCTAACAGGCAGACTTTCCAGTCTAAATTATAAAAATAATTAACAAATTACCTAGCACCCATTCAGAAAAGCTCATTTCACTGTCAACCCCCGAGCACAAGCCAGAGAAATAAAACCACTCCAAAGAAGCAGTTAACGTAGACCACATGACAACTTGCCCAAAAATAATCTGGATGTTCGTCATGCGGCAGTCTACGATACTTAACAGCCAAGAATGGCATCCACTGCAAAATTCTAAACCAGAATGCATTTTGCTACAGTGATACAAGTAACAAAAATTCTGTAAATCAACTTGTGAAATGAATTACATTAAAACAGCCATTGTAAGCTATGTAGTCACAGAATGACCACTTGCCTTTACACATATTGCATCATCTGATCTTTACAATAGGAACACTTGAATGACTAGGTCCTATTCTTTAAATTGTTTATATAATTTGTCTTTGCATTTTCATAGCATAAACCAAATGGATCACTATCAAGGATCTTAAAAATAACAAATTTTGTTGTCTAAGTAAGATTTCTAAGTAAGATTTTTAAGTAAGATTTTGTTGTCTAAGTAAGATTTTCAAGTAAGATTTTATTGTCTAAGTAAGACTTTTAAGTGAGATTTTGTTGTCTAAAATCTTACTTAAAAATAACAAACAGTAAAACTGTGTACTCATAGTAGGCCAATGTCTGCTCTATGTTCTTGAACATTAACAATCATCTCTTCCTAATTCCTAATGCAGTGTGCCTGTATTATAAGACATCAAAGATCAGATGATGATGAATAAAATTCAGTTGAATATGAACTCCAAACTTTGCCACACCACGAGTACAAGGTCGAACCAGCGACCAAAAGCACCAACTAATTTACCACAAGGTACAGAATTACAGATAATATGTCAACTGTTGAGAAGAACAATTGTTCTTATACGCAAAGAAAGAGTCAAATCGGTTCTTATTTACTGGAAAGGCTACACAAAAAGTTAAAACCAAATAAAGAAATCTTTCATAGACTTACAGTGATTTCACATTACATGACAACTTCGACTTAACAAACAAGTATTACTCAAAAAGTTTACTGTAACTTGTTACAAATGTGTTACACCAAACTTACATAACTTGTTACAGAAGAGCACAACTTTTGCAGCACCTTCTACAGGACAGTAAATCCTGGATAGGGGGCAGAAGTCGGTTCAGCAATTTCCTTAGTCAATCGTATTAACAATCTTCAGCATAATTACTTTACATTTGCTTCTTATAAATAGAATACTATACATTTGATCTGTACAACAGCTTTGTACACAGTTTGTAGCACCAGTCAAGCTTGCACTTTAAGTTACTCCAGAACTGAGGTATATATTCATATCCATCTACAAACCAAAACAAAGACAATGTGCAGGAAAATCATTTTAATCCATGTCTCTAAAATGCATGGGTTCAATTGCCTATTCAAGCTAGTCATTTAATAATAAAAGGTAAATCGATTTTTCTATAGCGACTCTATATGGCCTCGACCCTATGGGTGAGATCCTTCACTACCGCTCGCCCGTTTGAATGGACGTCACGCCATTTAGGTCCCCGTGAACGGACCGTGCTAGCCCGAGATTTTTTAAATCTCTGAATGTTTGCCGGCACCAAGGCTCGAACCGGGGTTGACGAAACAACCGGCCGGCTCGCTCCCGATGTAGCTAACTGGGCTAGCAATAAGATCTATAGCTCAGCCAAGGCCAAAGGAAAGGATACTGGGCTCCTGGTAATACCTCTGAACTTCTGGCTACTTCTCTCAGTGCAGACAAGTATATATTGCATAGATGTAATTTCTGCTAGTATATCTCTTGATAAAGCACCTGTTTCCAGTAGCCTGGATTACTGTAACTCACTTATTACTGGTCTCACTTAGCAGAAGCTCCAGAGGGTTCAGAACTCTGGCTTGAGTTGCAAGTTCTGATACACCCACATAAGAGTTTTTAATCCATCTTCTTAATTATTTCATTGACTTTCTGTTCAGAAAGAAATTTCACTAAAATTGAAACACTAAGCTCAAACTAAGCACAGTATTTAAAGTCAGTTCTCATCCCTGAGTGTTAAGAATTCTCCAGCTGTTGAAAGTTTCAGCAGCTAAGCAAATCCAGAAAAAGCAAAACCAATGACATCGTACAAGAACATCACAATGCAATTTGTCTACCATACTAGGCCTATGTCTTTGGCAATCTTTAGATATAAGAAAGCATCAGATGGCTTACTAAATGACCTGCTAGATAATGATGTCTCCTTCTTCACTAGGATTCACTACTACTTGAGTCAAATCCTGTAATCACAGTCGTGTTAGGCACATCACGGCATTTCCTCTTCTTGCTCTTGTACTCGGGCATGTAATTCGTTACACCTAAATCACAACAGCAATAGTTTCAGTGGTCTCTGAACCAGTTAGCTCTGAACTACATTATAATTAGAATATTCTGTGAGGCTAAACAATGCTGTGAGGCTAAACAAGGATGAGCACTGTGCAGAGTGCACAATGCTCATCCTCGTCATGCATGGCCTCACCGCTTTACAGCTTTAGGAAGTGGTGCGTGCAACAATGATGGCATGGTTACTCAACAAGACCAATGCATGGTGTGGTTTTGTGGGACAAGAGGAAAGGAGCTGATTCCAGTGAGTAATGAGCATGAGATTCATTTAGACATGAAGACCCAACCTGTGAGCAACTTTGCCTTTTATAAACAGTTCTGGGAAACCCCGGTCTAAACGGCACAGGTCCCTATGTATAAACAAAGCCCTCTACTGACACGCACGACCACTCCTCTTTACCTCTGGCAGATGACCTAATGCACAACACTTTAACATCTAGAATATTTTACTCTCAGAGATAGTTTATATTAGAATAGTATATATATGTCCATTATAGCAACTGGTATTATAAAGAAATGCAATAATCATTTCCCAATAAACGCAATCTGTATTAGAACTCTTGTTCTACTAATGTCGGCATTTAATGGCAAGGGTAAGGTATACCTGACCACATGGACATGTTCAATATGTGACTTAGTCACCTGCTAAATTAATGAAAGTATTTCGTGTCACTGGCTGAACATACTTCAAATGAATATTCTAATGTCAGCAACAAGTACACATATTCAGTTCATATGGGAGTGTGATGGTTTGTGCATGTCGTAGGCTACACAGCCAAAAGAACAAAGGGAAACCTACCTGCTCCAGGTGTGTGAACTTCAACTTTGACCCGTGCTGTGGCTACTATTTTGGTCACTTGATGGCTGGAAGGATGAGAGAATTCTGCCGAAGGCCGACTGCTCGACTAGAAAAGCAAGAGTTTCATTTCATAAGCAAACAATGTCTAACACAAAAGTCCAGTCTTCTTATGCGCACTGAAATGAACAACATTTGATATAAACGTATCTGACGAGGTTCATCAGTTAGACTTCATTTTAACCTAAATGATTTACTTACAGGTCATTTTCCGAGCACGATGGCCAACAGGTTCATACACAGCCCACAAGAAATGTCTCAAAAAGACGCAGGGTTCAAACCTCACCCGAGACAGTGCAAGGACCATCGTATATGGTCAGTGGTCACGCGCACTTCTGAACTTTTAGTCCTTTGCCATCAGGGATTTTCGAGTAAAATAGGAAGATTTTCATAGATATAAAATTATTAATTATGCAACAAGTTACAACTCCTGTCAGAAAGTTCAAAATCTTAAAACCTATTATTTTGCAATTGTCAGCACGTGTAATTCGTCAAGCAAATTTGTATTATCATCGACAAATAGGGCTGAGTATGCTTACATTATGTGATCATTTTAAGGTTATCAATGCTCTCCATCCCGTTCAGTAGACTCTGGCAGCAACTTTACAACATCTTTGCTAAGATTTTATACGACATTATGTTTAAATACTGTACAATTGACCATAAATAAATATGTAATGATCATGCTCCCCCTCCCTTTGTCAGCATAGACTAACCAACCTAAACTGAGTCAGATAGTTTGAGTGAAGTGCAAAACACGATCAGTCTTTCTCACCCTTGTTGTCCTGCTGCACGAACAGCAGTGGCCTGGACGCATACAGACGTCTCTGCCATCTCTACCACTGCCAACCCCAGAGGTACTTGTGGAAGTGATGGTAGAAGTGTTGTTACTAGGCACAGACGTCTCGACGACCACTTCTGGAAGAACTGCTACAGAAACAGTGGAAGAACTGTACTGCGAACTCTCCTCGGTGATCGTCGACAGTGCGTGGTCTACAGGTGGCATTCGTTGAAGAACCCTCCGACTGGAGCTGCTGAGGTATCGTGAGCGTGTCGTCTCCCCTCGAGGGGGAGGCTTGGCGGCTGGCTTTGGAGATGGCGGTTGCAACTGCTCAGCATTATTTGTTGGAATGACCTGCAAGCAGAAAGCCACAATAATTCAAACTAGACATTGCTGCTTCATTAGCAAAGCATCCGCTGATGTTGGGCCAGGTACAGTAACTGTCAGAAGACAGCAAGAGTCTTTTTAACACATTGACCGCCACAACATATAACCCGTACGCCAAGCAAATAAGCATACTTTTCACAATTATGAATTTTATGGGAATAATAATTTATTGACTTCATTTTCATAATAATAATGCGGAAATAACTCATCATACTCATCAAAAACTCATTTCATCAGCTTCTCTGGTGTCTAGCATGTATATTGTTCTTAGGTCTACTCATCCACATCTGTGTCAAACTGACCATAACACTGTTCCACACACTAAGCCGGTTATACCATAATGTCAAACAAAGGGAGTCATGCAACATGCGTGTTGTCTTTCTTGGTCCGTCCTTCTAATAATTTATCAGCTTGCTAGTATGAAGTCAGAAAAGTGCTGTCCACTGAAGCGTCACATATGAGTACAGCATAAGATTTCGTTTCAACGACTATCATGTCCACTGAGTCATCCCTTCAGAGAGATCTTCAGAATATTACAGGATCAGTTTCACAGTCCCAAAGTGACCGTTTCATCAGTAAGCAATTATTGTATGTCTTACGGAGACTAGCTCATAGGCGTAGGAATACGACATAGGCCTATCCTTCCTTCTCAGGTGTTTATTGTTGCGGATCAATAGCCTTTACATTCGGATCTAGGACAGCGACTGTCTCTGATGCAGTGACTATAGGGCCTAGATGCAAGGCCTACACTATATGCACTTACAAGGCCTACACTACACGCACTTAGACTATCATCTATGTCCGTCTTCGGGCTAATTACGCCTATAGTCCTGTATTGTGAATCTCACACCTTATCCTGACAGTAAAAAATCATCACCCAGATAAATTACGCCTACCGCCGTCAACACCTCCTCACTACTCATTCTCGGTTGGCTGTTTCAGTCAGTTGACCTATATAAATTATTTTGACACTCCCCCCTATAGAAACAGTACTCTTTCTCATCCGTCTCTCTAAGGTAAACACCTGCATCAACCCAGACTCCAGCAGAATTATTAGGCACGCGCCGGTGTGTGTTCGTAGCTCATAGTAGTTAACTACAAGTTAACTCGTAGGTGGCGTATACCGAAGGAATTTTAATTACGAGTTAACTCGTCAATGTGTTAAAGATCTTATGACTCACAAAAGATAATTATACATGTAGTGAAGGAAGATATGTTTTAGAATTCAGTGATAAAATGGAATTATTTAATAAGCTTTATTCCTGCATTTAGATTTTTATTTACTCATTTATTTATTTGGGGATTTCAATACGCCTCTTCAAGTCAGTTACTACTCAGAGGCGCTCCCTGCTACAGCGCTTGATGCTGAGTAGAAGTTAACATGCTCTATGCCATCTGGTGAGTGAAAGTTGAGTCAACCTAAGAGGAATCAATCTTCCAATCTTATATTCATACCCGAGTTACATCCATTATTCTAAGCCTTGCCCCAAAGCAATTGTGAGTGATGGCCTTCTCAAGGTCCCTATGCCATTGGCTTGAATTGGATTCAAACCCGCGACTCTTCGGATGCAATGTGCTGAACTACACCATTACACCACCACATATATATATGTATATATTTGGTACTTTATTACTGCTTTATTAATAGCTTTGGGGATATGATGACGAGCCCTGAGTAAACCCGTAACATATAATGTGTTTCCACACTGAAAATCTAATATTCAAATTCTAATTAAAACTGAACAATAAGAAATTTCATTTAACAACAGAGTCTTGGCTACCCTTCTTAATCTTATTAATTAGCACATGATCAGATTTATCTGGAATGAATACATGGGATTGGTATGGTAACTGCAAACTTAGGAAATCAAGTGATGAAATTTTAGAAAGATCATGTACTTGAATTAACGAACAGGTCTAGGGTTCAATACAGAACCATAATGGTGATATGATGAATAGCATTCTTTGTATAAAATGCTATGGCTCTAGAGACCTTGATGTTGATCTTGAGACTATCTTGAAACTGAGAAAGATCTTGGTCTCAAATAAAAAACATATATTCGTTTATTAGATTCACACTGACAGACCGCAACATGATTACAGACAGGTTATACGAAATACGGTCCGCATAGCACAACACGCAGGTCGGCCTTTACAGCGGATTGCCTTATACTAATGACCTAAGTGTTGGAACGCTCCTGGTACGGCCAAACCAGGAGTGCAGGGTGGGCGATCTTATTTTCCACGACACAAACCACACAACAGTCGCGCCTTTGGCGGCTAACAGAAACTTAAAATAAATTACTGCCCTTTGTGGGGCTCGATCTCAGGTAGCCAGATCAGTACTTAGCTTATCGACCAGCCGCCCTCTCCACTAGGTTACGGACCCACTCCATAATGTGCTAGTCTTAGTCTTAAAGGTGTGGCTTTTATCTTGATCTTAAGCTACAGTCTTAGTCCTAGGCATCTGGACTATTCTGACAGACACATGAAGAACTACACCTCACCTCTGCATTTGGACCAATGACTGAGAGCAGAACCGGAATAAAAAGAACACCGTTGATCAGTCCAAGAATGACCAACACAGATAGCACCACAAAGAAATATCTAGAAAACAACCAACAAGAAAAATATACAGCAAACATATACTCAAAGATGTCTCCAAAACAGCACAAAACTAGGAGATATGTGAAAAATATAATGCAGAAACAATGTAAACTTAAAAATGGCCATCAAAGAAGCAGAACTTTGTGGAAGAATGCCATCAGAAGACAGATACAAGTCATTCTCTTCTTATATAAATTAATCACTAATTGCAAAAAACAGTAACAATATTACTTGACAAAAACTGCTGTACTAAAAACGAACAATAAAATTGAAGCATTTCAGACTTAAAACAAAAATTAGTTATATATATTAATATATATGTACTGAACTTTTAAATTTCCATCCAGCCTTGTCAACAGCAGTATACGATCACATACAGATAGCACACAGATTACAAGCGCAGTGAAAGGATTAAGGTAAACACATCTCACAAAATGCTAAGAATATAAATAACGGGTAAGGCCCAGGCCGTATTGTACATCTGAGACATCTGTGTTTATATGAGCCCCCAGTGGGATGCTATAAACGCCTAATTTGGAGCAGATAAGACTAGTCTGGTCTGTAGTAAGACGGAGACCCACATGAAGCTCATCCAGCCATGCATGAATTCCATCTAGGACCTCACACCACTGATGATTATTGGCCATTGGGTGGCGATCTCTTCCGCTTAGAATTCAGTGAAGAAAGAGAAAAGCAGAAGAGCATCAGACACAAAACCAAGTACAGATGCTCAGCCCAAACAACGCTTTCGTTTCAGTGGCTGCTCTTACTAGCAAATGCTGTGGGAGACTAACACTTCCAACAGATATTTATTGTCTTTGGATTGCAAGAGTAAACTAAACCGAAAGGCAAACAATTAATGGCATAAGTGGCACACACCTCTTCCTCTCCCAACAAAGAAGAACCAGAACGACGAATTATCCAAAAAACACAGACAGGGTACAGAAAGGCAGCAGAAATAGATGATTATGGGAAAAAATTCACAAAAAGACAAAAAAGGGTAACAAAGACAAAAGGTAAAATATTGTACATGTGATGTTTGCACAACAGTGACATAGAGATACAGCGACACCAAGATATAGACACAGTGAAACAGATATACAGTGACACAGAGATACAGTGAGATAGAGAGAGATACAGTGGGAGAGATACAGTGAGATAGAGAAACAGTGAGACTGACACAGAGATACAGCGACACAGACACAGTGACAGTGACACAGAAATACAGTGACACAGAGATACAGCAACATAGAGATAGAGATACAGTGACAAAGAGATACAGCGAGATAGAGACACAGTGACACAGAAATACAGTGACATAGAAATTCAGTGTCGAGATAAAGTGACATTAAGATACAGTGACACAAACATGAAATTACAGAGACATCTTTACGATTCTTTAGTGATGAAGAAAGCTCAAGTAATAAAATATTAGCAACCCTTTTGTCCTCAGAAACATCATAGTATTCCAAAGTTTACAAACAAAGGGAAGGACACTTACTTGAAGATGAATTCAAATTCAGACCCTGAAAGCATTACGATGCCAAGGAGTGTGGAGACAGCACCATGGAAAATTGGGGACAAGAAATACTCGAGTGCCATCACCATTCGTCTATTTCGGCTTCCAATTGATGTCAAAAACCCCTAAATTAGGAAAACAAATCGACATCTCCATTATACAATGAAGCATTTAAATTAAATTCATTAACAATTCCTACAGGTTTCAGCTGAATTAACATTGTCAGAATTCAAGAACCTAATTGCAAAACATTGATCAATATTTGATCTGGCTTCTGGCCAAGTCTTTTTTACACACGACCTTCATAACCAGGAAAATAGGAATTGGCATGCTGGGAAGTAAACAAAACATTCAGCAAAGTCTTTCTTAGCTCAGTGTTAACAACTTCGGCTTTTATTCTGCATGTGATGCTCCATCTTATCTTAGGAAGCTATGCATCTTCATCTCATCTATTCCCTGCTACACATGCCTTCAGTCTGTTACACAAAGTCACGTGGTTGCCTGGTTGGTTAATCTTTCTGGAAAAAGCTGCTTAGAAATCTACAACATGAGCTACTTAATTTTTCTCAGCTTCTTTTCTGTAAGTTCTTGAAGCAGCGGCTGCTTTCAGTCCTGGCCGGATTAACCAGTATGCTCATTATGCTCAGAAGAGGGTCCCCCGAAGGTAGAACACTGACAATTTATTACATGAAATAATGTTTATAAAGGATCAGCTGTAAGTTTTGATTTAAACAAGAATTTGCATTAAGAAATTGCAACTTTTGAGTCTCTTTTAGCTCAACTTTTTCTGCAACACAATGTCATAATATCTTATCTGGGCTTATTACTTATTACAGAATAATTAATGTATCACTTTTTTAGCTACAAGTTGATTTAGGCCTAGACCTAGGACTATTTTAAGGCACCTCATATTTTCGTGTTCAGTTCGACATGGGGCACCCGAAAATAATGAGCATGGGGCCCCCGAATACAATTAGTATGGGGCTCCCGAGAGGTTCATTCGGCCCTGCTTTCAGTTGGCTCAAAATAGCTTTTCATGATTTTCTTTTATGCAAAAAATAATTATGAGTATAATTACAATCAGCTTATGTCTATTGTCTAGTCACTCTATTGACAAATTGCATGAAATGGTTGTAGTCACTTTAGTCAAAATGCAAAGTTGAATTTGCTGCACAAATACTTAAACGATGCCCACTATTTAACATTCAGTGGAATGCTGAAGCGGAAGGAGCAACAATACTTACGATCGTTATGTGAATGGTGAATTGAAGACTGATGCCAATGGTTACAATCAGAATCACAGCTGGAATGGCACTCAGCTTTATAGACACAAGTCCCATGAAGCCGAAAAGCTCCACGACAACTGTTGCCATGACTACGACCTTAAAGCAAAAGCATGACCCTCATTAAACACTTGCAAATTCTTACAGACATCATTAACCACAGTAGTTAAAGTAACTTTCATCATTTCACACATTTCTGTTATTGAAGATCAGTACAGCAGTAGTTTCAATAAAGTGTGACAATAAAAACATTCAGTCTTTAAGAGAATAACAAATGAATTGATGGTTCTACCACTCCAATCCACTACATATATGTTCAAGACTACGATCTACGAATACTTAAAATTAATAAGAAAGTACTAGCAACACATTTGAAAGACTAAAAACAAAATTAAGACTGACCACGATAATGGCTGCCCAAGGATTCAGAAGAACGACGGTTATGACGACAAACTCGGCCACCAGGACAGCAATGACGGCCAGCATGAGAAAGAAGCGGAGGTTGATGTACTGCTCCCAAAACGAGAAGATGATGCCACTTGGAAAGTTGGGCAATCCTCTGGCGGAAAACAAGTCACAGATGTTTCGTATCTCCTGTTTAATTAGAATACATTCAAATATCATTCAGAATTAACAACTGTGGTAAAACGTGCAGCACTGCACACAAAATGATGGTGTGTGAGTATGTAAAAGGAGTAGATATTAGAAAAGTACTGCAATGTCAGGTCTATCAATTACAGAAATTAAGAGGTATGATGAGGCTAGTGAAAATGATGATGGTGATCAATGTTATTAATCTGTCGGCATATTATGAAGTTACAAGCAATGGTTACATGCCACCTGAAAGAAATACAACACAACTGCTGTCATAAATAGATAGATGATAGATAGATGATAGATAGATAGATAGATAGATAGATAGATAGATAGATAGATA
>JAQFXW010002416.1:0-13143 GCA_034693945.1 Dendrobaena attemsi
GTACAGTTTCAGTGGGTACTATCACAGCGTTTAAGGTAAAACTAGGAAAATTAGGCTATTAGGCATTCCTGGTTAGAATGCAGTGGTTTTAACACAGACTATGTCTTCTGAACCACTTAGAACCCATGTTATGTTATGTTATGTTACCTCAAGCTAGCCTTGAGAAAGCCATGGGTATGAAGTGTTAGTAATAATCTCTGAATGATTTTGCTTATTTAACATTCAAACTTACACACTAGTATGATTACAAGTTCTTACAGGAGTCAAATTTAACTGCCTGTAACACCATGCTGTCTCCTTGACTCCTACCCAGATACTGACCTGGCACTGAGACAGAGCATGCTGGTACTGGAAAATCCCTCTTTCTACTGCATCCTGTTGAAATCACTAGCTAGCCACCCTGAGCTACTTGATCCTCATCATACCACTTTAAGCTTGGCCTCTCTCTCTGAAATTGTGCATCAGCGTTCCAATCTACTGTACAGCAACTCTGGAATGCACTCCGTCCACTTGCTCTCTCTCTGTCTGTCTGTGTCTGTCTGTCTGTCTCACACACACACACACACAGAGCATCCACTTAAGATTAAACAGCGAGCTCTTGACACTATCATCCTGGTTCTAATCCTGCACCGACCACGACTATATCCATATTCTTTGTTGCCTGTAATACCATGCCGTCTCCTTGACTCCTTACTATAGCAGATTTGATTTGAGCCCCTTTCTACTGCATCTGTTGTCATCCTGGTGGTCAACAGATCGCTCTCCATTTATTTGTTCTTTCATTCGTAATATAGTACTTATGCGTAACTGATCTCGGTGCTTTAGCATCATTTTCTATATTAAACTGATCAAGATAGTAACCCATATAATTATTATATATATGTACATTGCACAGTGAACAGAGCAATTTTACAAAATTGTACTTTTTCTAGGGACTTATCAGGCGTCATTTCTGTAGTTAAGAACGTAACTAATAAGTATAAACTGTAATTCTAGTTGCACACTGTATTTTGACTTGTAAACATTATGCGTAACATATAAAATTAATCAACGACAAGAATAGTCAGAATATAACATTTAAATACAAAATTTGTGTGCTTTCCTGCAGCTGCCTTTGGAAGAATTCTATCGTGCAGCTTCGGTCAAAGAAATACAATGACGACTGTTTGGTGACTGAAAATTCGTCGTTGCGTCCCTTTGTCCAGTGCACGATAGATTTCTCCCTAGCAATAAAATGTCCAGTGTTTAACACTATCAAAGCGAAAAGCCTTGTTAGACCTTTGGTCAGCAGTGTTTAGTGAAGCAGCATTTACAAGTAACTTGGCAACTGATAAACTAAATCTGGAGTAGAATTTGTTCACTATTTAAAGGTGTCCACTTTGAATAAAGTTCTAAAAACCGACACATCACAGAGCATATATTTTCTGATTTATCAGTTTGAATTACTACATAGATACATCTTTTCTTAAATAAAGACTTTGTACAAAGTGATACAACACAATGTCGTGACTCAACGGAATGTTTGTGCATCATGATGAAAAGCAACAGATTTACACAATATTCATGTACTTTTACAATCGTCGGGATAACGTGACATAACAGTTGGTCCTGTTGTAGTTTAATTCTACTTTGTGCAACAGGCTAATTTCCAAACCAAGCTTCTGTAATGAAAATTCAGTAAAGCTAGAGTTCAAAGAACTGACAGCACAAGGGGACAAGGTGAAATTAAGAAAGCAAACGCATGACAGCAGCTGTTAATTTATGCTGTGCCGGCACTCCCTAGTACAAACCTCTCACAAGCATTATTTGATAATTCACATCACAATGCTTTAAACCATGCAGAACTTCTCTAAAAATGATTTGTTGGAGATAATATGGTCTTTTAGGTATAATGTGAACTAATCTGCTGAACTTGAAAAGCTCATATTTACAGACAACCATATATATTCACACTTCTTGGAACATTCCACAGAAGTGCATTCTATTATTCGTCTAAAACATTTGAAAACGTTTCTAAGATTGACATGATTAACCTAACTAAGCTCTTTCGTGGCATAATCATATTACATGTAAATTAATCTAATCATACAAACAGCTGATGCTGATAGGTTCATTTGCATTTTTTAACAGAACCTAATCAGCACAATTAAAAGATCATACTCTGCAAGAGAAGCATGTAGTTACATAATAGCATGCACATAAATCAGAACAAATGTTTTGATGCAGAGCTGTGGTAGCCTACTTCTTTGAGAAGTAGGAAGATGAGAACATGCAGATTATCACTGAAGATCCTTTTATAACCTCCTACAACAGTGCTGTAAAACGTTTTTTGGCTTCGCGTGCCACAAAATGACTATTCTTCAAGTCGCGGGCTGCACCGTCTCTGACCAAAATACTGATGACCTTTTCTTTAGACATTTCTAAAGAATATGTTATATAAGCACCCCTAAAATACTGATGACCTTTAGTTTCTTAGGCATTGCTCATATCTTCAACTTCTATAAGCGCCCCTAAATTACTTGACGACGCTTGTTACGCATAGATGTGCCAAAAAAATGAGTTTTGCGTCATTTCTACACAGACCACAAAAGCTCTGCATTCTCAGATGGCCACACAAAATAAGCTTGTGGGCCGCATGTGGACCGCGGGTTGGACAACACTGTCCTACAACATTGTATCGAAGTCGTTAGTAACTAACTAGTAGTTATGATACTAAACAACTGAATTTACATTTATAATTTCAACTTGCACATAATACATCAACACATAATTACTAAAGAAACACTTTATTATGCCATGATTTCATCAATTAGATGCTTGGATTCAAAAACAGTTAAAAATATATACAGTTTACGTTTATTTGGTCTTTATTGGATCACATTTCTTTACTTATAAAACTAAATAAAGATCCAAAACACAATGCAGAAATATACAAAACAATCATTCCAGGCAAGAATTAAACTAATTCTGCAATTTTACTCACATTACTCTTTCACCAACACCCAAAGTTCCAGCCCAACTTTACAAAATCCAGAACATCAATTAGACCCAACAATTAATCATCATTAACTGACATACTCTATATATAACAAGATGATCTAGAAGTTGGACTACCATTGCCATATCTCTGCATAACTCAAACTTGAAGATCTGTTTTTAAACAATCTAATGGCTGTCCTTGATTGTCTAAACTGGTGTACAAAGCCCTTTCCTTCGGCCCCGGCTGAGCGGCGGTAGTATATAAATCTTATTATTATTAACTCAAAAATATTCCAATCCCAGAACTAAGGACGGAACTTTTGAGAATGAGCTTTTACAAGGGCCTGTACGGAAAATGAGCACCTCTTGTCGTTCCTTGCTGCACCATCATTTACACTGATCTGAGACAATTCAACAATAGAAGTGCAACGCATACCCAAAATATATAGTATATTTGTGCAGAAGTTTGTGCAGAAACAGGTTCAACAAGTTTTCATTTGCCCATCTGTTGTGACGATAAATGATTGCACATGCAAAACATATCAAAAGCACAACACATAAATAACGTTTAACAGTTAATCTGCAGAAAACAATATTATTTGGGCAGTTAAATATCATTTAGTATTGTTATAATACATTTTTATAGTGCCCCTTCAAGTCTGTCTACTCAGAAGTGGTCCCAGTTGAACCTCGGTTAAACAAGACACTTATGGGCAGAGAAAAGCATCACCAGTTAGGTCTATAGGCATGGATGTTCCAAAGCAACCCAACCCTACTGTTTCCAACAACAGTTCAGATTACAGACATTCAGATTTTTGAAGGGACAATGTGCTGTGGATAATGAAGCCAGAATATGGTTTCCGCATATCCGCATATAATCAGCAATCTTGGCAAATTTCGGGATGCAGCCAATGCAGCCGTGTGTAGGACCCCATCTAGGCCGGGAGTCCATACTATATGGCGCTACAGTAATCTAGGCAAGAGATCACGAAAGAAAACAAGCATTGAGGCAGCGACAGGGGAAAGGAACGGGATATCACCCTGAGTAAATAGTAGTCACAACAACATATCTTGAACACTTGTTCCATTTTCAAATAGACCTACAGCTAATAAACACCAAGTGTCATGTCAGTAATTCAGGTCTTGCATCACACAACATCAACATCTGAAAGAAAGGACCAGTTTTCACATCAAATCATACATAATTAAAAGTATCAAATATCCCAAATAGCTTAATTTCGTCTTAAAGACTCTTTATAATGTGACTGTCTTGTAGTTGATGTCAGTTCATGTTCAAAACAATCCACATTCAAACCAATACATGTTTGCTGTAGCTTTTACACTCATTTCAAATTTGTAGAATAAAACCCAAAAGAATCTGAGATTGCAGGCAGACATTTGTAAACTCCTATTTATGTGGCCTTCAACAGTCACAATCCTAAATCTTCAGGTTTCTGTTTACAAACAGTGAAATACAGTGAAAGACAAATCATGATGACTACTGTAATTAAAGTTTACTACCAGGTAAGCCTAGCCTTGGGATCTAGTATTAAATTAGAATAGAGCCTAGACTCCGTAATACACGGTGAATAATAATGGCATACAATTCAATATAATATTAAAATGTCATCAGTTAGTCAAACACTGAACAAACCAAACTGCCTAACAAATCAATGTAGTCTATCTAGACTCCTCTGTTGTTGTATGCCAACCTTATCCAAAGCAATATTACAAATTTTCAAGGCACTACATCTGGTTAGGTGCACTTTGCAACCTCAAAAGACAATGGTTAAACATGCTTTTGGCTCCACATGTCAGGTCCACTGTAAAAAAATACCCATATGTTTCTGATAAACTGAACAACCATTTCTTGTATCATAGAGCATGTGAAAACATGGCACCAGATTAAGACTCAGAAGAGAAGTAAATTACAAATCAAAGGCCAACAGAAAGCAAAGTAGGAGCAACAGAGATAAATTTAATACTGGCTTCACGCAATGCAAAACCTTTACGCTGCCATAAAATAAATTAGTCTATTTACAACCACTTATTTAATGCAATCATCTAATATTCAACTGACTGTTGAGTGTCAAGAACAATATGAATGCAGCTGGCAAACTGAAGGCTAAGCAGCAATCACGTTTTATGATCCAAGGTGAACAATAGACACCAAAGGATCAATATAACTAGCAAACAGAAGTCACAATAGAGTACTCAATGGCGAGTTATTGCAGCTTTTCCCAGCATCAGCACAAAGTGCATTTCACTTAAACTGAACTCATTTTGACTCACCAACAGGGACAAAACAGCTCATCAAAACTTTTGGCCCATGATAGTCATCTCTTCCTCTACGACTATGCTTACAAAAGGTTTCAAAGCTTGATCATCAATGTAAAAACTGCCATGAAACCTTTGACATGTGCAGCACTACCATTTTCTCTAAGACCGCACATTGCATGACAGAGAACAGGTATGGAAATCATACAACAAGAAGTCCAGCAATTTATGCTGTTATCACATTGTAGATCGTATATCACAATTGCTGAAGACCAGAAGATGGATGAGACGAGAGACCTAGGGTCGTCTATAGGCACTCCTTACACAGAGCCGTCTGGCCTCTTATAAAGTCACGACATGGACAAACTCTGACGAGATCAGCCACTTCACCCACACAGCTGAAGAGTCCACTGTCTTTCTGTAAGAAGCACTTCTTGGTGGATGGTTCAAAGCCGGGAAAGTAGATGTCGGCTTTGTCTTCGACTGAAGTGCATTCGCTTTTTAAAGACTGTTCAAGAACTGCCTTTAGGTTGATGCGCTTAAAATGAGACGGCTCACAGATTTGTTCTGGTTCAAAAGACAAAACAAATATAGCATTTATACTCTAAAACACAGAGGTACTGAAATCAATACTGCTATAAAACCATCATAGTATTTACAGTCATTGTGGCTATTACCATTCTATTTACTGGTATAATTCTTAAAAGTAAGTGGAAGTAAGCATCTTCTGGGAAAACCATAAAATTATTTGCACACTGGACACAGATTTATTAGAAAATGCTAAAAGGCTACAATCTGCCACATCCATAAGAACTACTCACTTGCTTCCCAGCAGGTGGTTTTGCATGATTTTCCAACAGAGGATATGGTTACGTTGATAGAGGATAAAGGAGGCCAGATCTCTGGACGTGGGGAACAGAAGTCCTGGTGCTTCATATAAGCATTCAGTCGCTGAAGCATTCCTTCATGCGTAAATTCATATGGCAGATAAATCCCAGCCTAGCGAAACAATACAAAAAGCAGACAATTAAATGCTTTGTAAATATATTCAAATTAAATGAAAAAATCATCAAACTTCAATCAACATAGTCTAATTGCCAACAACACTTACATGTCATTCTTTATTTCAACTCCAGCATTTGTTACACATATCGAACAGCTGTGTAAGGATAAATCTAAATAAAATAATTGTTGACTATCAACACTGCTCACTGCACAGAGTTTCATGCATTTGATCATGTTTCTGGGAAAGTTTGAAACCAAATGCCTGACATTATAAAGTGTAAACTAAGTCAAAATTAGCTACTTTGCCACACAGCTAATAACTTCAGACCCAAAATTGAAAGGACAATTTCCTGTTCATTTTAAGGATAAATGTCAATAAGCTTACCTGTTGACTATCAACACTCTGCAGTGCCTTTGTGATAACTCTCTCAACCTCTTCCAAATTATTAATATCGACTGTATACACATACGGTTCAGAGATGAAGTCCTCCGTATATGGATGCTGACTAGTTACCTGCATAAAGACATGAGAACAATTGCAGATTCATGGGAAAAAACTAATAAGAAAGCGAAACTGAACCGAGTATGACCAGAGGACAAAAAGGACCGAAGGCCGGCCAAGTTTTAATCCTGTTGTCTTATATGAGATCTTCAGTGGCAGTTAGGATCATGTGCAATGATGCGTATTATTTCTATAGATTGTAATTCAAAGCATTGTACTTGATTTTGCATTGGACTCGTATAAAACCATTTCTAACACAAGATGGTCAGGGACAGAGCAACATTCACAATCAAAAAGAACTCATGATAACAAGGTTTTTTCATAGGAAGACAGCAACTGGTGTAAGTCTAGTAAGATGAGCTAGAAGTGACGATTAACCTGTCAGAATGACTCACTTTTCGAAGTGTGGGCTTTCCACGGAAAAATTTTGTATTCTGGCTGTTGTGAGGAGGATCAAATTTCGGATTGATAAAAACACAGCCTTGTGCGATGGCCTCAAGTGGTGCAGGACCCTCATATGGAAAACCAAGTCCTATGAAGAGCTACACACAGCACACAGAATCCATCCGCTAAATTCAACTGAAGGTGAAATAAAATGTTGTGAAAAGATGAATTTAGAAATAGTGAAACATTCCACAACACTTACTGACATCATTCACCAAGTAGTAAGAATCTACACTATCAGCCAATCAAATTTAAATGCCTTACAGATATGAGAATATGCAACTGAAAATTGCCTCATTAGGTATCCTCAACTGCTTGAAACCTTAAAATTGACTAGCTTTATAGATCTCACTAAATGTTGAAGAAACTACAACAAATATCATGTAGAAACAAGAATGAAAATCATGTAGAAATTCGAATGAAAGTCACATAGAAACTATAATGAAAATCATGTAGAAACTAGAATTGAAGTCAAGTAATAACTACAATGAAAATTTGAAGCCATCCAGAGAAGTATACTAACTTTTGATTCTTGTAGAAGTTTGTGTAATTCTGAACCGCTTAGTATTCCATGATTCGTCACAAATCTTGGGAGAACAGATTCAGTGTTTGGCTCAACAAAAACTGTGGCATGAATGTCTACATGCTTCTTAATGACTGACAGATAGGATTCTCTTCCCTGAACAAACAAAACCAGAGATTAGCAACACTCCCCAAAAAATATAAATATCCATTATTCTTATTACACTCTGATCATAAAACATCATTACTATTTTAACTCTAATGATGAGATTGTATAGAAAACAACTGGGAAACCAATGCAGCTTCACCTTAAAGCAAGAACGATTAATTAGGGGCTCAACTGAAACGGTGAATGTAGGACAAAAGGTGCCTGAGCTTTGTGGAAGTGCTGAAGCCCTTGAACTGTCCAATACAATATTCTGACAAAATTGAACTGGGAGCAGAGGTTTAAATACAGAGCTGCAGACATGCAGCTACAGTGTATGCTCTGGTTTACTGAATACATTCAGTAAAACACTCAGTAAAAAATCAATCTGATCGAAACAGATGTTATACAGTCGAAAGGAGAGGCCAACTCGCAGTCTTCAATTAAAGGAAATGTAGGTAATGATGTGAGCCAGACAAGACCGTATCAGCTGTGTCTGGGTACATGCCCAGTTCATTTAAGATAGAACACTCATACATTATGAGTGGGGCGCAGTAGTGTAGTGGTGAAGGGCGACGCCTTGTAACCGAAGGGTTGCGGATTCGAATCCCATCCGCCGCGTAAGGACCTTGAGCAAGTCCTTCACTCACAATTGCTCGTGGCGCTTCGGCATGTAAACTTCGACACACCTCTGGGCTATGGTCGGGACCGCTTCTGAGTAGTAGGAGACTTGAAGGGGCGGTATAGAAATATGCGAATAAATAAATGAAAATAAATAAATAAAGTTGAAGAAAAGTCAGTGCAACGGAATATTTGAGCTAGTTCAGGCAGTAGCCTACGCACCCACAACCAGTCACCCTGACAATTTCCTCCGACTGAACTTTGAAGACTGATCGACCAAACGGTGAGCGACATTGAACTGGGTTCCGCTGCAATAATGGTATAGTTGCAGTCGAGGCTTCCATGATGCTTGTCGTAATCCCACGGGAAATTGATCACTCCGTTTGGGGAATCGTAATCAGGTAAGCCGCAGATAAAATCTAAAATAAATAACATACCGGTAAGTGAGTTTAGTACTTCAATGTCGTGCAATACTTCCTAGGCCATATCGCTATCTCCATGCAGGTTACACGCCAAAAATAGATTGTCCTTGGTCAACCGATTCTTTTGCTGTGTTTCTTGCGTGAAGGCTTTGGCCAAAGGACGTTAGCCTTGTTTGAAATACAACTTCATAATGACATCGAATGCCCCATCAACTATAATCAGTTACATTTCAAGCTGTAATTAAAGAATAATAAAGTATTCAAACTATAGCAAATTATTTCAGTAAGTTCTCCAAAAACATACGGCTAAAATTACGCCATGGAATATACAGTTGCCGTAAGTTTTGGCAAATGACAATGTTACTAATTCAGACCTACATAAAGTCTCACAAGATCAAGTATAACATCTACACCCATCCGATCATCTATCTGTCTGGGTGAATCTGTTTTTCCATATTTTTCAAAATTACAAGAAAAAGCAGAGAATTGTAACCGTAGGGTATGGACTGACATAGAAATACATTTAATAACTTGCAATTTACCCGTGTCTTGAACAGTGTAGCGGACGTTAAATCCTTCTTCGCTTGAGTACGAATTACTTATAAAGTTCAGAACCACAATAGCGCAGCTGGGAAATGAAAACGTCAGTGGCGTCGTTTTTATTCCACAGTATTTTCTGCTCGAAGGAATATTTGCCAAGACCGAATCATCCGAGAAGCAGGTTACCTGTAACAAATAAATAAAAAGCAACTAAGAAGTCGATCACTTCATTGTTTCTAACTAGCTTACAACAATACTGGTTGACTAGCTTGTAGATTGGCTTGAAAAACATAGACTGGCTGACTTATAGACTGGATTGGATAGGCTAACTTAGCATATAGCTTGATGGCATACTTGTCCACCCTGCAGATGACCATACTGTTGTTCGTACTCCCTTCGTCCCAGACCACACAATCGAGAGATCCCTCGATCTGATACTCTTACCCGGATGGGTTTTATAACAGGAGTGCTATACTCCCTTTTCTATTTTTCATGATTGTGCATTTAAACATTTTGATTATACTTTTGCATATTCTGTATCTTGTTATCACATACGATGTTTTGTTCCCGCAGTGCGTTTGCAGGCAGTCTCATTAAAGTACATACTTACTTACTTAAATCTATTAGTTTTCTTGTCTGTCAAGACTAGATTTAGAATGGTTAGATGTTGAAATGCTGATTCTCAATAAATTCCTTTGAATTGAATTGACTTAAGGACTGGGTTAGATAGACTGACTAACTAACTTATCGAATGGCTAAGGGAATCTGTATGAGAATGCCAGAATGTAACAAATGACCCACAATATTTGAATGATAGATAAGAATGAATCATTGCTAAATCTATTCCCTGACTGATCCATTAAAACATTTAGCTATTCAGTGACCGATTAATCGATCCAACAGTATGCAACTGTTCAGTACTTGTCCACAGTCAAATCCGCATGAACATAATAATTATACATAATAATTATATATTACATGACCTTTACGCAAGTCCGGTTCTCGGCTACTTACAGTCAGCCAGTCGTTATAGCAACTGTCTATATACGTCGGTTGGGAATATCCTTCGAGTCTGAATGAGTGGAAAGAGAGTGAAATGGCATTCCTCTCTCCACCAGTAATGGAATACAGGCAGTTGAGATTATGCGGATAGTTGAGAGGGAACTGCGGTGACGTGATGAATCCATTTGGACCAGTGAACGAGGTATTACCACATTCTGGATCTGACAAAGAAAGAACAGACCTTGACACGAACGACATATTCTTCTCATTCGTTGATTAATGATTACTATTGAAAATCAAATGCACCCATATGTAAGCATACAACGACAGCTCTCTGAGTGGAAAAATTAGAAACTTTATTGAAATTATAAATGTGCAACTTGAATCGCATTGTTGTCCACTGAAAAAGCAACCGACTGGCAACCCACAAAGACAACATCTTTCTAAGCCGTAAATTACGAAAAATTTTCATCGTGCTTTGCTCGTATTTTTATTTTTTCATTTCTTAATATTCTTACATCTGTGTTTTCAGTTTTTAACATTGCCAACAACAAGATGTGAGAATAGAAAAACACTACAAGTATACTAACACTGTCTGGGTGTTCTGAGATGGTTGAATCTAAAATGTTGATGCTGTAAGGTGTAAAAGTGATAATGGATATTGTTGCATGAGGCCTATGTCCGTGGCCATCTGATAATAATTACGGTCAACAGAGGATTACACCATAATAAAAAATAAATAAAAACAGGGGAACCTTTTTATCAAACTAATTATATGTAAGGGGAAGCGTATCGATAAAATAAAGAATGGATGTTAGACTAAAATTGATTTCTTTTTCTGACTCAGGTATCAATGATCCCTTGGGATTTAGAAAATTATATTAGGAGTAGGAGTAATGGCTAGACAGTCAGGCTACGTCTTCTAGCAGTGCAGGGAAAATGCCTATAAATGCCACCAGGTTGATTATTATTATTGTTTTAACCCTCGGACTACCAAGGGGGGGGGGGAGTTAATCCGACCCCTTATGTTTTTCGCAAAAATATTTCCCTTCTAATGAATATAATTATGGCCTTTTAGGTAGCTGTAGGTAGGTCTTTTCTGCAAATTTCGATTTTCAAGGTATTATACATGATGGTACCTCACACCATTCAAAAGTTATACTAGATGTACACCCAAATTTGCGAAAAACATAAGGGAATGGTCCTGAGATGAGATAGGAAGGAGGATAGACTGTCAGAAAGAATTTTAGAGCGAATACATGGAGAAAGTGCATTCCACAGAGAGGGACCAATAGAATCAAAGGAGCGAGAATGAGCCATAGTCGTCCGGGTGTAAGGAACAAATGATCATGCCTATCGGCAGAACGAACAGGACAATCCGAGGAAGCTGAGTGAGGACGAGCGATCATGTCAACAAGGTATTCAGGAGCAAAACCCAGCTGAGTCTTGAAGATAAGACTTTGTCAGTATTTTAAATTGATAAGAGAGCATGGAGAGGGAGCTAATGGAGGTCTTGAAACATAAAAGTAGGAACGCGAATGGTCTTCAAATCCATACGGGCACCTCTTATATTTCCCAATTCAATCTCTGAATAAATGAATGAACGAATAATTTAATAACATAGCATGCATAGCATAGTCCATAATATTTACAGTTGGCATTTGAGTCAGAAAACTCAAACATGCGACGTAGTGAACTGCAGAAAGGGTAAAGGGTTATATGCAATGCTCAGTCGTAAAGTAGGCTTGGTTTGGGGCGTGTGTGGAACAGAATAGTCACCGCTTTGCGTTATTAGAGTCGCGGGCTCGATTACTTCACTCACAATAATATTGCTCGGGGCGCTTCGGCGTACAAATTCCGACACACCTCCGATCTGTAGTCGGGATCGCCTCTGGGCAGCAGTAGACTTTATGGGGCGGTATATAAATATGTGAATAAATAAAATAATTTCGTCATTGCGGCGCATGGTGATTTGAAGTCTTACCACCACTGGGTCTAAGCAGGTATGTTCCTGTTTGTATAGTTGGTTCACTCAATTTTTCTACAGCTTCATCTCTGTCCAATTCTTTGAAGAAACATCTAAGCAAAATTTTGAACATTCTGTTACCATTAGTCATCTGTTAGGCATTAAATTTTGTGTGTGTTTTGAGCGTTTAAGCACCTTCAAATTAAACAATGAAAACTGAATTTTGCAAAAAATCGTGATTAATGAATACAACCAGCCTATGATCCTAAAGTGTATCCTAACATTAGATTCAACACTGTTTACAACACCTTGCCGGCACCCTGTCGCTTCCTAAAAATCCCTTAAAGTCGATTGACTCTGCTGCCTGTCGGCTTGCTCAAAGACGAATAAACACCCCCATACTTAACATCTCTTCAACGATCTCTTTCGGAAATATACATGTAAGTAAACTCACGCAAGGCCGCAACCATGATTTTTGTGTTGCCGGGGGTGTGGGTGTTTATTCGTCCATTCATCCATCCATCCAACCGATTGATTGAAGGGTGGCAGGTTCGAATCCCACCCGCCGCGTAAGGACCGTTAGCAAGTCTTTCACTCACAATTGCTCAAGCGCTTCGGCGCGTAAAACTCCAACTTACCTTCGGGCTGTAGTCGGGACCGCCCATGAGTAGTAGTGGTCTGTAAGAGGCGGTATAGAAATACACAAATACAATACAAT
>JAQFXW010002417.1:0-13143 GCA_034693945.1 Dendrobaena attemsi
AACATTTTGTAATGTATAATTTTCAGAAATAGGGGGAAGACTGGTCATATGGGATTGAAGAACATTTTTGAGGGGAGAAAATGGAAAGTGATTATCGTTTTTATACAACAAAATGTCTGGAGGGTCGTGCCTCGTCCTCCGGACGGATCGAAAGAAACCATTGAAGGTAACAATAGCTAACAATTATTATAATTATGCACTTGCTATTATATAATTATAGTTAACTTTATTATTTTAATCATTTCAAATATTAACTAGGAATATTGTTATTTATTCTTAAGTTTATTTGGCTCTATATGTTTCAGCTGGAAGGATCCGAGAAACTGTTGAAGGACAGAGTGTACGTGAAACCTAATAATAATACTATTCCATCACTTAGCATCTTAAGAAGCAGACAGGTATATGTAGTAAGCTAAGCTTAAGTGAGTGTCTGATACATTGACTTTTGACTTAGGCCTAATCTTCTGTGCTTTTACATATCAAAAGAGATGGTCTAGATTGTTCTTGGCTCAAAATTACCTCTTTTTCGGCTCTCTGTGTGTCTCTGTGTCTCTGTCTCTGTCTGTCTGTCTCTCTGTCTGTCTGTCTCTGTCTGTCTGTCTCTGTATGTCCGTCTCTCTCTTTCTTCCTTTCTACATTTGAGCTTTTATCACCTTCATCCTCTTTCCAGCTGTCCTTGTCCTGCACAATCTTTCTCTCCCAGCTTATCCTTATTCTTCTTCCACCTCGCTTCTGTTCTTTCTTTCACAATTATTCTCGTTTACAATATTCTCGTTTATCAAACATTCAGCGTCTGTCTCTTATCCACTTTGCTTCACTTCGACTCAATTAGTCCGCTCGGTCTTTTCGCAACAACGCATAGCTCAACTTCTGCTTTGTCTTCCCTTCTTCCGATTGTCCTAGGCCCACCATATCCGCTCAGTCTGCCTTCTGCTTCGATTTGCAGTCGTCGACCAAAACGTAAATCGTGATGTAGGCCCATAATTGCCAACGGTTTCTTTCAGCCTCTTATAAATCTGGTCCGTTCACGGGGGCATAGAATGACGTGGCGTCCATTCAAACGGAGAGAAGTGCTTAAAAATCGTTGCTTCGATGTATATAGGCTGCTTACGAACTATGGCACGTTAAGCTCTGCCATTTAGTTATATTTTCTATTCTAAGTGCACAGCGTGGGACGGTGGTAGTGTAGTGGTGAAGGTCGCCGCCTTGCAACCGAAGGGTTGTGGCTTCGAATCTCACCCGCCGCGTAAGGACATTTAGCAAATCCTTCACTCACAATTGCTGAGGCGCTTCGGCGTGTAAAACTCTGACACACCTGCGGGCTGTAGTCGGGACCGCATCTGAGTGGTAGTGGTCTGTAAGAGGCGGTATAGAAATACACAAATACAAATACAATACAAAGGTCACACGTACCTATAATAGGCTACTGCAGGGTTATGGGCTTAAATGGCAGTGGTGGAACCTGTTGGGCCACACCCGAAGTATGGTTTTGGCATGGTGGAACGTAGCTATTAGCTCACGTCTAAGGTAGGGCTCTGAGTGACAGTGGTGCAGCGATTAGGCCTCATCCGGGATAGAGTTCTTCTGGCATGGTTGGAACCTATAATAGGTCACATCTGAGGTAGAATTCTGGCCATAGGCTGACCAATTGTAGGTCACACCCGTGAAAGGTTTCGGGCATGTGTAGAATCAATTACACCACATCTGAAGCGTAATTAGATTCTGACAGAAGTGGAAGTGGCAATTGCAAAATGTAGGCTACGCTTCATACGACGCACCATTATAGTTTACTCGCTTGCATGGCATTATTCGCATAATTATCAACATATATAATTTGCTTATATGCTAATTCGGTCTCGCTAACGGTCTCGCGGCCGTAACGCTCTCGGTAAAGTCGAGCAGATTTCGCCCGCACCCACGCGTTCCAGTAAGTAAGTAAGCACAGTTTTATTCTTTGAAATTCGCCTTCAGCCTCTGATCACACTACGAACGCTTGGGTTGGTTCGTCTTATTTTCCAACTGAAACTTCGAAGCTAACAAAAGAAGCCATTTGCATAAAGAATAGGGCATGTTGCACGGGATAGGGTAGGTATCTTTTTATATTACCATATTAATTGCGTTTCGAGTAAGTAAATAAGTACATTCTTTGAAAGTGTGGTCCTTGATTAAAACTGCCCGTAATTTTTACGGGTTACAGCTAGTATAGACATAATGACTGAAAATGTTGTTGTGCATTTTATCGGTTCCATTCGTCTTTGCCACTCCACTGGAATCGAAATCTCTTGCATACGTTCAATCCAACCCCCGTAAGATCCCTGCTATAGGACGCATTTGGCCAATGTTTGCGGTTTCCACGGCGACACACGTGTTCGCACGCACCGTTACCAAGGAGATCAGCAAACGATCGCATGACCAAAACCTTCTAATTAGTTTTGCCTCTTGCCGCCTAATTGAAATTTGTTCTCATTCTGTTGGCCACAGAAGGACGACAAGCACGTATACCGGGCAGCTATACATGATACTGTAGTTTATATAGGACATAGTCCGACATACATAGGTCATAGGTCTACATTTGGAACTAATACATAGGCCTAATATAAATTATTTATGTATAGGCCTATATTGTAAATCTCCAGCTTCATGCAGCATGTAAATTAAAATTGGAAGTATAATAATTATACACGTAAAGGTCTATAATTATATTGCAGTTGAAAGTGGTAGCAACAATATTAGGCCCTACATTACAGCCTACATTTATGGAAAAGTGTAGGCATGATGGTAGGCCTGTGTCATCGCTTAGCTTAGCGTGTCTGCAGGCTACCAGATCTCTCGCCGAGTCAATAATAAATTAGGCCTAATCGGTGATCCTTTATCAATAGTAAGACATTAGTCCCAGGTGTGAAATCCTTAGATGCTCCTTTAGCTAGTCTGCTAGTGTAGGCATAGGTCAATGCTCGGTCGAAAATTGCTGTGACTAAAAAATTCAACTGACTCCCGTCTAGAATCGTTCTCTGACCCCAGTTATTTATTTCCATCACTTGTGAATACACTGTTGCCCATCGCTTAGCTCTGAGTAACGGCCTAGGCGTTAGCGTTAAAAAAACCTGGGTGTTTACGATCGTAACCTCAAATTAGTAACACCTAGCAAGTCAGCGCCGAACTCTGACCACCGTGTCGAACTTGCCTCTGGGAGTCCTTCTGATTTGACGCAGCGCTCGCATATTGGCTGGTGCTCTGCGCTTGGCCTTCTAGCATTGGCAGCGCTTTAGACATTTTGAGTTTACGATTACGAACACTGTTAGATGCATAATTAATATAACGCAGGCCTACATTATCTAATTAGCATATAGGAGCCGTAAATTTATCTTTTGTATAAAGGCCTATGTTTGCCCGTCCTTAATTATTGAAGATAAATTATAATCAATTAGCGTCCAGTAGGCCTAGTCGTATAGGATTAGTGTTAGTCCTCGATAATAGAAATCTTAACTTTTTCTTAAATTCTTAATTGCATTGAGATTAATATAGCCTACTCAAGTACACATGTCTTTAAAATTTCTGTTTCAGAGACACGACAGATCGCTGTCTACGGCAACAGCTGGATGCACAGACATTTAAGTTCAATGGACTGAAACTCTAGACATTTCGATTCATCAGACTGACCAGTGGATGATTAGATTTTACGCAAGCAGCAGGAGCCAATATACAGTACATGGCTCTGGTCATGACGTCGTTCGCTTCAGCTGGACCAATTCTGGATGGACCAATTCAGCTGGACCAATTCTGGATGGACCAATTCAGCTGGACCAAGATGTATCTTAGTCGAGAGATGAATAAAGACACGGAGGCCTAGAGGAGCTAGGGCAACAAATGATGTTCATCAAGTTCCAAGGCACAGACCTCTGCGTCAATCACATTATTGTCATCAAAGTTACGTGTTCGTGTTAGAGACATAGTATTACGAGTGTGTGTACACTGTGTAGTCGATCTGTCTGCTCAATGGTTACGATTTACATCGGATTTACATTGCTCTTTCCCTGACGATTCAAGACGAGTCAACGGTAGGCTACTGGTCCTCGCACCAAGAAGAAAAGCATGCTGGTCGGTGGTAAGGACTCAGAGGGTAACATTCGATTTTGCAACGATGACAGTTAATTTCGGAGACCAGACGTATATCGACCACCGGTCATCACCCACCCCTTCGATCGGCCATCGTTAATAGGCCTATACTTGTTATCTGTAGTCATTGTATCTCATGACAAAGCGAACAGGATGAGCAGGTAAGCATAAGGATGCAGTAGGAACACTGATGGCTGCATAATTATATGCAGTCGTATGCATGCATTAGGCTGTCGTAAGTTAGACAGCAACAGACAACGTTGGTTCGAACAAACAAGCAATCATGTCTGCAACTAGAGAGAAACTGATGCGGCCAGTCTTTGACTACTCAGTGCTAGCACGAGCAAACAACCATGACATATTATGTTAACACTAGCTGTAACCCGTAAAGAATTACGGGCTATTCTAATCAACGACCTCTTATATTATAGTTTTCAAAGAATATACTAACTTACTTACTCGAAACGCGATCTATTTCGTAATACATAAGAAATTTTATCGTATCCCGTGCATTAGACAAATGATAGACTTTAACAAGAGTCAATAGCACAATTGATATCGAACATGTTAAATAGTAAAAATGTAATACTACCCTTATCAAATTTCATATCATTGTTGTGAAAGATATAGATAACAAAATGGAAAAGAAGTCAGGGACAAACAAAAGGAAGTTAGCAAAATATTAATAACAATAACAATTCACAACAGTACGAAGAATGAGAAGAGCAACACAAGGAAAAGAATATCAAAACAGAAACAGAATACAAAGTAAATACAATATCAGAAATTCAATACAGAAGAAAGAGACAATACAGGCACCAGAAACCAAGGTGACTCAAATATAAAGAAAGCAAGAGCAGAAATGATAAATTAATTTTCACACACCTAGCAATGAGAACTAACCAACTAAACTATCAAACCGTTAATATAATTTTCTTGCTTGATTGACAAATATTTTTCCAACATTCTACTTATATTAACTTAAATTTCAGTAAATAAAACTCTAAACATATAATATACCTGTCTTTAACAGTTCATCAATCGAGAAGATAATCATCTTTCGTGAAGAAATAGTCAAAAATGTCACCACTTGAAACCTCCAAATATTCCCCGTCAATGATGTCAAGAATATCGAGAGCTGCGGAAGCTGAATTAGGACCTTCATTAACAAGATGGACTGTGCTCTTGTCTTGTTCTTGATTGCCACCGGCTGATGACGAAGGACCCTCAAGCTTCAATTCTTTTTCAGGGACAACCTGGTCAGCTGAATAACATAAACAACATAGCCAATATTATTATTAGAAATAATTATTTGATTCAATTCAATCAGTTTAATGACAGCCCTAAAGTACATAATACCACATACATATGTTCACATAATAAAATCTGACCAAAATTACCAGTTAATTCCAGTTGTTAGTTAGTGCTGCATTACTGAACAGTTTCTCACGTGGTTGGAGCATTCTGGCTGGAATGTTTGTGTTGAAGAAAGTACTGACTAAACTCGTGGATGGTCGTCCAGTATTTCTAGTTTATGCGACTACAATATACCGTACTTCATTAGTAAACAGGCCCATAATATATCATTACTATTCTTTATGACTACTCAAAAGAGAGTTGCCAATGGCCATTAATGGCGAAAAAACTAAGCCTACATAAGTATTAAGTAATAGTATACCAATAATGATAATCACATATCTATTTAGAACAGCAGAACTGCAGAAGTTCCGAATTTTTAAGCCACAATAATGGTAAAGTTTTATACACACATTTAGGAGAGTTCTTCACTTTTGGTGTCATCACTGGGCTCCACAGAAATTCTCCCACATTCATGTGCCATCTAAGTGGAGTCTTTGGGGTAACAAAAACCATTGCTGTACAAACAAAAACATCTGGAATAGAAGTGTACAGACTACAATATTTCAGTGTTCCTCTGCTCATCTACAAATTTGCCCAGTAAAGTCTACATTGCAAATGCCCAGTATTGAATTAAATTCATTGGCATTGATCAATTTAGAATTAAATAAAAAAATTAAAAGAAAAACAGAAAGCATACTACATAATAATACATATGACTACATTGCAGAAGTAGAAACTACCGACTATTAGGCAAATTTGCATTAAGCAAATATCACATTTACAAAATAGATGACTCGCAGAAAGCTGCAAATGATTACGCCTGACAACTGAGTTTCCTTGAGCCAAACCTGCGAGCACCATTTTAGGCTGTCCAGCTTGCCAAGTGAGACACAGAAAGACAAGATAAATGTCAGTGGGTTACACCAATTACTTCTTCTAAACATTTCCTTCTGCATCATGTAAATTAGTTTACACGTTATTTTAAAGATTACCGTACATGTTATTTTGCAGAATATGATAATTATGTATATTGAATTTCAGCATTCATTCGAAAAGTTTATGAAATGGTCTGCAAAAATTAAATTTTTAAGCATTTAAGTCTCACTTAATATACATGTATGTCTAATAGCATGCAATATTTACACTTCGTCCACTCATAAATGTTCACTGAAAATCCAATATACACTTACGAGTCATAAACCCAATGAATGGACTCGGTTCAAGATGCTGTTGTTGGGGAACCTGTGGGACAACAGCATTCAGAGACGATGCCAAGTACGATGGAGTATTCTCATAAATATTCGGTGTAGATGGTACTTGCTGACTGGGTGAATTGGTGTGAGTGTTCACCATTGTTTGTATTTCAGCTAAAATTTATAAAAAAATTAATTCTAATATTCTAATATATTTAACTTCATTAACAGTTTAATTTGAAACTATCAAGCTAATTAATTGACTAATTAATTCTTTTCTAATTCATATAGTTACCATTACTGCTGTTTAAGTGCATCATAAACAATAAAAATAATATATTTCCAGATAAAAAAATTCTAATATTAATAGGTTAAACAAACCAGCTAGCATACTATGTCGTTACACGTTTTCACAGAACCGTATTTGGAGTTCCTCAATCAATCAATATTCGTTTATCAATAATCACACAATGTCATGACCGCAACTTAACAAGAAGGAAATAACAGGTTCTTGTGTGGATGCTGAACATCAAAACAGGTTAGCAATTCTGTAGTTTATGCAGATTAATTACAATCCATGCTTCCAATAAGTGCGTTTCAAGTGCAATACAAATTCTTGTTTGTATCCCAACCTCTTTCTTCAAATCAACATTTTCATCCGTATCCCACCACTAATTTTTATGTCCAAATAATTTCGAAGCATCAACTAGCCTACATAATTAATCAACCTAAATTTGAGGTTAACCAGAAGGTCTTCTTTAGTCTACTTAATTGTGTCTCTTGTCAGCTAGATTACTTGAAACATAATATTGAATGATTGATTGACTAAATTATAATTATTTTTGTAGTTTAGTCGCTCCACATAAAATTATGTTTAAGTTTGCTTTAGAAGCACCGTCAAGACAAGTGTACAAGTTGATTAATAATTATTTTCACTACTTAATTCACAATACAATCACATCCCAAACACTTGTGACAATTCTGCGAGTTACGCATAACCTTATGATAACAACACCTCTTAAAACATCTATAATTGCATTAGAAGCTAAACATTTCCTGACATCAAACGCATCATTTATTATTTACCACAAAAATTAGCAAATAATTATCATATAATTATGTTTCTTAAAGCTCAGGATAAATACCTGTAACTTATTATACTAACGTAAACACGACCTGCACAGCTGTAACGAATTCCAAAATCACTTGCAAATACTCCCACAATTGTATTAGAAATCCAAAGTCAACTTGAAAATTACATCACATTATTTAGGGGCCGTGCACATATTATATAACGCATAAATCCTCAATTTTTGACCCACCCCTACCCTTTGTAACGTTATATAACAGCGGCTGTGACCCCATATCCCTACATTACCAGGTATATAACAAATATGATACTTACCCCCTACCTTACCCTAGTCTATAAGCGCATTAAAGACATAATATTATGTACCTCAACTAAAACTATTTACACATACTGTAGAAAATTAAACCAAACATCTTGATAATACCTACCGAAATAATTATTTCAAGTGAAGTAATTTAAATTTAAACGAAATTGAAAATAAATCAAACAGAAATCATCCAAAGTCAATCTTCGACATCCCGAGGTCTTGGGAAATTCTCTGAGAAACGAGAGCTCTAGTTGCAGAACATGTGCGGCATCTTCCCGCCAAAGCCATGTTCATGTAACGATAATCGTCTGCTTTACAACTAAAAATATCAACCAATAGAATAGGCGTTTGGATATAGCAACAACCCCTAAGCCAATAATAAGACGCATTATAAATTAGTTATTTTTAGCCAACCAATCATCAACAACATATCTGGAACGGGTTGCCTGCGACCTAGATTTTTGTGTGTAATGGTTAGGGTAACATAGTATTTTAATAATGTTCTCGAGCAGGAGAAATTAATTTAATAAGCATCCGTAATTTAATGCTTTGTGAAATTAAAGGTTTCACAAAAAAGCTAAGTTTGCTTTTTGGGAGGGTAAATATACCGCTACTACATCTTTGGCAATGTTTATTCGCTTGATTACAAGCTAATTGCCGACTAAGCAACAATGTTGACGGTATAATCTTGCAGTTTAGGTTGTTTAAAAACATCGTCTATGTTTCCAATAAGCCTGTGCGTGTGTTTTCAGTGCTGTATATAATATTCGTGTGTTTATTCCAACTTCTTCATTACAATCAACATTTTCATCCGTATCCCACTTTGCTTTAATTATAATATAATTATATATCATTTATTGAGAAAATAGGCAGTCAAGCCGCAGCAAGTTACCGACATGTTCTTTCATTATCTCGCTTCTTGATCTACAATCAACATTTTTGTCTGTCATTCCACTTCTTTTTATAGCACTAGCATTTTCATTGGTCCATGATTTCGAAACATCTACCATAATAATTAATCAACCTAAATTACAGGATTACCAGTAAGTGTACTGTATTTAATATTATGCCCTGCGGACGTCACAAGCTAAGTTAAGGTTTGATCTGAAAAGCGCCTCTATTTAGGTTATGAGATCTCATGACTTGCATTAGCTTTCTTTTTATAGTCTGCTCTGTTTACCACTTTTGCTGAGTGTGCTAACATTGGTGTGCAGGTCTCGGAAACAAAAGTTGGATAATTGCAGCAACAGCTTTTCCTTATCTTTAGCGTTCCTTACAGGCCATGGTATGGCTCCACACGAGAGATATTTACTGCTCACATTTTTAATAATTGTGCAGAGGCATACTGGTGTAACATGAACCTTTAGTGTAAATAGGAGGAAATAGACTAGAGTCATAATAAAAAACGAAAGTTATGGTAACAAACAAACAAACATCATTCAGTATATCAGTTATACTGATTGATGTTTGTTTATAGAATAGAGGCATATGCTCTATATACTTATACTGAATTATGTTTGTGTGAAAGTGTAACGGTATGTATGCCTATAGGAAAAAGTCAAGATACGGACAGTCGAATGAGATTATACTTGTGCTCAGGCATTCTATTGTTTTAAATACAAATGATTGCTGTTTATTGCACAGAAGAGGTTTATTCATTTATCAGTTTCTGGCTGCAGCTGGTAAATGACTTGCTGCAGTCTTGGGATGCCTGCTAGTTTTTATCACCTGCATTGTATTGTGCTTAATATCAGAACAGCTGTTGTATGCTGCATTCATGTTTCTGTGCTGTTTTCGGATTTTGTTATTGGAATTGTAAACAATGTAGGTTTTGATATTTTCCTGTGATGCATATAGTTTTGATGAGCTGACTATGGTTTGTTTGATTATATAATATCCTGCCTGACAAATAATCCTCTGACTTTGTCTTTTGAAAGAATTAACTACTCTGCATTGAAGTGTTAATACATGTGAATTATTCATTAAATCGCAATTGGTATTATGTTTTTGCAGCTCCTGTTCTGGAAAATGTCAGAAGGACACAGAAATACGTATTCACGAAAGGTGTATTCGCACAGAAAACAAGAAAGAAGATCCTCGCCTGTTCCACTGTTTGATAAAGTCTTTGGAATGGGAAATTCTGAATTAAAAGGTTCAATGTCTAAATGCTTTTTTTAGTTTTCTCAGCAGTGAAATAAGGTATAAGATATTCTTTAGTTAATAAAGATAAATTGTAATTATAATTAGGCCTACAATATGGTCTTAACCATTGGCCAAATGAGTTATAGAAAATAATAGGTCATAATAATAATATTTATTCTTTAATGACCAATCGCTAACCGCGTTTTGGTTTACAAGTACAAGTTATACGAAATACGGCCTGCACAGCACGACGCACAGGTCAGCTTCACAGCAGGTTCGATTTAACTAGTGGCCTAAGTGCTGGAACACTCCGAGTACGGCAAAACCAGGAGTGGGGGTGGGCGATCTTATTTTCCAAGTGACACGAGACAAACCACACAACAGAATAGCGCCTTTGGCAGCTAACAGAAACTTAAAATAAATTACTGCCTGTCTGGGGCCTGAACCCATGATCGCGGGATCTGACACTGCTCAGCTTATCGACCAACCGCTCTCTCAACTGAGCTACGGACCCACCCCGTTTATGGATGTTGCAGATTGCCAACCAGTTCTGTTCCAGAATGAGGGATTGACATCGGCAAAGCTTCCATTTGTTTCATTGTGGCAATACGAGATAGGAAAACAGTTAAAGCAAGATCGTTGATGTAGATTATACAGAATTCTTGGCTCATTAAAGTGTAGTGTTGTTCTCATTAAAAAAACGAAAGTGGTAATTAACACAGATTGGATGTTTTCTTCAACTGGAACTATAACGAAAATACTCGAGCAATAGAAAATAAAACATAAATGAAAATATCAAAAGACAATTGTTATGATACATTAGCCATAACAAGATGAAAAAAATGTTTTAAATGTAGCGTCATTTTTCTCTTTAATTTTCCTTACTTACTTAGTTCACCATTTGTACATTGTAATATTGTTCGACCTTCAGTGCATTGTGTTATTTACTGTTAGATTCTGAACAGGCAATTGATTTGTCTCTAAAGAAAGTGAAAATTGATGCTGCCGAGACTTCAATGACTTGTGCTAATAAAGATGCCTTGAAGACAATGAAATTGCCTCTTCTTTCGCCACCATCTACTGACGAAGATGATGTGATTGATCTGCTGAGCGAAAGGACATCTTTATTTTCCGATGCAAATGCTGAGGATATCAGCGACCGGGATCTGAGCTTGATTCGGGCGCATATGTCGAACGCAGATTCTGGTAAAGTTTAAAAGATCTATAGATCTATATATGTATATGTGTATTGTATCATCATCATCATCATCATCTCTGTTTATTGCTCCCAATTCACAAAAACAAATTATACATAAACAGTAGCAAAGCAGGATGCAAATGTTGTACCATACCATAAAGAAGCAATGTTCCCATTAATGAGGGTCACCTAATTAGATTACAAGCAATGAGCTGGCAACTAAGTAACATTACACACAACACAAGACAAAAGAACAAAACCTGAAAAAAACAGACTCAGCTAGTCCGGTAAATGAAAATAATTAACTTAACTTTACAATTATGAGAAAACCAGAAAAATAGATGCAGCTAGTTGAGAGACTCTTAAATGACAAATTGCTTTGCTGCAAAATATATAAATGGAAAATAATGATACACCTGCTTGTTGAATAGTGGCATATTTAGTACTGAGCAAAAAGTAATGGGAAGTGAATTCCATTCAGATGGACCGACACATTTGATTGCAAGTTGCCTAGTATTAGTATGGGCAAGGCGGCACATTTGATTGCAAGTTGCCTAGTATTAGTATGGGCAAGGCGGCACATTTGATTGCAAGTAGCCTAGTATTAGTATGGGCAAGGGTGCTATTAGTGGCATTCAGCATAAGTCATAGAATGATTGTTGAAGATAGGAGGTATTTTCTTGCACTCATATCTAAGCATAAAGATTGAAATTTGGAGCTTGTTTATAGACACAAAATTCAGTATGTTCATTGTTCCAAATGGAGAAGCAGTGTTTGGTTTTCAATTTTTCCATACTTTGCATTTTCTTAGCAACTAATGTTCTAATGGCACTTCGCTGCAAAATATATGTTTTTCAAGTGATACATATTTATCAAACAATATATTATATATGTTACTAATGTATATTTATTATATATGTATTCCGGTGATTTTTTTATGTATTATTATATAATAAAGCACTTTCATGCCGATGTTTCCTGATTTGTCTTCGCAGGTTGCTTCCTCCGATGGTTTATAACGTATAGATGCAAACTAAAGGATCTGTGGCTGCCAAAAGTTGACAAATAAATGCTGAAAAGTTTAATTATCAGAATGTTGTGTGCACATTAATTAACTGATCTGTGACAGATTCTGGTATTCATGTGAAGTTAAACGCTTGTCTACCAAGGTTCTGTTTGGCAGGTGATTTGATAAAGATGTATACTTGCCTATTTCATCTGGAATCTGTGCCTTCTATAAATTGTGGATTGAAGCATGGACGCGTTGAGTTGCTTGAACATCAGTTTTGTCTCTTGCTGCTAAACTTAGACACTTCTTGAAGTAACCGAAAATTCGCAGTCCTGTCTGATGTCATTAAAGCTTTGTGCAACTGTTTGACACCTGCTGAAATTGTGCAACTAGTCTCATTATGAGTATGTTACAGACAAAGGAATTTCCTCGAAGAATAATGGAGTATGTTTTGAAACCCTAAACTTTTGTGTGTTGCAGGTGACGATAGTTTGTGCTCTTCGCAAAGCTATACGGTGACTTTTGTGTTGACATCTGCAACAGATAGCCATTCCTCATCAGCAGAGAGCCTGCAGCCAGTGGAATTGCCAAGACAGACTGCAAATGCCTCTGGTGAGCGAACACCAAAAATAATGTTTATAGCGGAATATTGGGCAGAATTGTGCTTTCTCAGTGGTTGGTCCCTTGACCTGGAACAGCTTACCTTCTTCCCTTCGCTTGCTTCCTAGA
>JAQFXW010002418.1:0-13141 GCA_034693945.1 Dendrobaena attemsi
TCTTTACCTTATTCAGCTACAGAAAGCGGGCCAAACGGGCCGCTTTGACGACTTCAGACGAGGAAAACCGGCCCGCAAGGGCCGCTTGCTGCCAAACCGGCCCGGAAGGGCCGTTCTGTGAAAACCGGCCCGCAAGGGCCGCTTCGGTCCAGACCGGCCCGCAAGGGCCGCTGCTGTGAAAACCGGCCCGCAAGGGCCGCTGCGTCCAAACCGGCCCGCAAGGGCCGCTTGCTCAAGTCAGCAGCTGCCGAGTTCGAATCCTATCAACCATCTAATCTCAGCAGTGACTCACAAGTCCACAGCCCGAACGGTGTGGCCGGACTTGCACTAAGACGACGAGCGTGGGCCTATCCTGAACGGAACTCGAACTCCTGCCGAGTCGAGATTTCGTTATAATGATATCCAATATTCTTCGCACGGAGGGGAAGGGGGTCATCAAAAATGCATGTTTTGCGTAATGCTTGCGTATGCTTAGCTGGGGTCTTGGCTCCACACACTGCGGTAGGCTATAAGGCGTTCTCCAATTTGCTGCAATCCCAGGTCCACACACGAAGATTACTGAGTGGAGAGATCTTGGTCACACAGCATGGCTGTCTGACTGATTCATCCTTAAAATTCGCCTACAACTGCGGACAGCTCAGATTTCATCAGCTAGGGTCATTGGCCATAGGGCAGGGCGCTACTGCTGCATAATGCATAGACAAAGTGTCTCTGGCTGACAAGTCTGGCAGCATGAGACACTCGGCTGTAGGCCTACATCGTGCTACAGGTGTTCCTTCAGCACGAGAATACTTTCGGTTAGGATTGATAGTAGGCCTACATCAATAACTCTTCATTCATTATAGATCGCTTTATAAGGGTGTGATTTACGTACGCAGGCTGGGGGTCCGAAAAGTAGCCTATGCCTGCGTACAGAGAGGGAAGGGGTCAATTTTGTCAGGATTTTGCGTATGCTACATACTAAATGGATGATCCCTAAAATCAATTGCTATCAATCATTTTGTGTTTAGCAGTCTGAAATCTCAATTGAAATAATCTGAGTTGAAGTTTTTTTTCGTAGGCCTATAACGTCATCCGAAATCGAAGAATCTTAAAAGGACACCATGAAAACCCTCCAAAACCAACACTTCATTTCCTAAAATCTTGGTTTTCTCCGCCCCTACAGCCAATAGCCTAACTATTCCCGAACGCTGCGTCGAATCAGAAGGGTTGTCCAGCAATTGAGTTCATGCATGATCAAAGATTGAGATCTCGAGGTCAGAGCCTCAGCTAGAGGAGGCAACGATACATCATACAACACAACACCACACTAGGCCTATTATTGAATATTAATTATATATAGGGCCTACAGTCACAATACAATACGATCATGCAACTAACATTAATTTTGTAACGCAATTTACATTACAATAGAAGTCTTGCTTGAGAGTGCGCAACGCGCACGCTGCACTCCTATATATTCAGTTATTTTTGCTGTGGTAGCCTAGTTGTACAGTCCAGTAACTTTAGTTAGGCCTATTTGTGGTTTACCGTTTAATAGGCCTACTGTGGTACAGTGAGAATAGTTAGATTTCAATGTTGATTTGAATTGTACAAGAGTTGTAGATCGATGGGCTGCAGTTGGAAGACTGCTCCGTTCCATAGGACCATAGGTAGGGCTAAACCATCAAATTTCTGGCTTAGGCGAAGTGAGGTATGTAGGCTGTAAATTATAAGTCTCAAGTGTAATGTAGCCTAAATCCTCGAAAATTTCCCAGGCTGAATCTAAGCGCCCACAAAAGCCACGGCGCTATATAGTGACACTGAAAATTACGTCAAATTGACCATTACGATGAAATTACAGTTAGTAGGCTAATAAGAGTTCGTTGGCCTGTACCTACAAATAAAGTCATTAGTACAGAAAACAAGATTACTCTAGAGTCTAGACAAATTGTCTATATCTAAATCCCAAGATCTTGGAAAATTTCTCAATCACTGAGAGCAGTGACGGCGCGAGAAATTGTCGCTGCTCGACGGATGACAGGTGAGTGCTTAATTAACAGGCGCCATCTACTGATTACTGCTGATAAATTATATTTGAGAAAATCCTA
Source organism: Dendrobaena attemsi (assembly GCA_034693945.1). Taxonomy (NCBI): domain Eukaryota; kingdom Metazoa; phylum Annelida; class Clitellata; order Crassiclitellata; family Lumbricidae; genus Dendrobaena; species Dendrobaena attemsi. Next base: position 2,091 of record JAQFXW010002418.1, read on the forward strand.
CTAGGCCCGCGTAGGTCTTCTTCTTCTGGTTCTCTGCTGTTAGGCAGGTTCGAATGTCCACCTTCGCCACTCCTCTCTATGTTGCGCCTTCTCCTTTAGCCTTTCGTATCCCTCTGTCATCATCCAGTCCAGCATTATCTTTCGTGGTCTTCCTCTTGTTCTTTTACCTTCCAGCTGACCTTCTATGATCACTTTCAGCAAGCATTCTCCTCGATCATAGAGTATGTCCAATACATTTTCTTTGTCTTTCTCTGATTGTCCTGATCATTGTTCTTTCTTCTCCGACCATTCCGAGCACTTTTTCATTTGTGATGTGTTCCATCCAGCTGATCTTTTCCATCCTTCTTCATGTAGGCTACACATTTCAAAAGCCTCTAATTTCTTTACATCTTCTTTTCTCATTGTCTATGTTTCTGAACCATACAATACCGTACTCATACCAGTGTTTTTATCATTCTCTTCTTTATGCTTCTATTCATTTTCCCCTCAGCAATTCTCTCCTTTTCATAAATGCATCTTTTCGTATTGCGATCCTTCTTTTGACTTCCCTGTGGCATTGGGGATCTGTTGTGATCATATTCATAACCATAACCACACTTTTTATTTACCTCCAGTGTAAAATTTTCCAGTGACAATTTTTTAGCAAATAGACTTCGACAATGGAGGCAATGGGAGAAACCTAAAAGGGCCTAGACCCCGCTAACAAAGGTCACCCTAAAATAAGGTACAGAGCATACTTTGAAAGAAAGCAATCATGGTATAGGCCTATATAGTACTGTGAAAAACTAAGAAGTTAATTAGTGTAGGACTTAACTAGTTAACTAAAACACACACCGTAAGATTTAAGTACTCTTGGAAAAGACGTAAATGCGTAATTGAGTTTTAAACAAACGAAAGGTTGGAATATTTCTCAGTTGAATTGGTAGGCTATTCCATATTAGGAATATATTATGTTCAAATATGTCATGAGTTCTCTAGCAAACTTACAGTTAAACCTGAGTAGGTAACACACCCTAACTCAAAGTCTGATCCATCAAGTTTAAAAAAGACAGAACCGATAGCTGAAGTACCTGATTCGAGGTCGGATTCTTTCAGGATAGGCATAATAATTGTAGACAGTCATGTACCCAGCAAAGGCGTAACGCGATTGTCCTCCAGACTGATACTTCTCATATCTAGATCACACATTTATAAGTAATTGTTTATAAGCCTACTCTCAACCAAAGGAAATGGTCAACGGCTTGTTAGTGACATGAAATTTAATCCTGATCACAAACGAATTTGAAACAAATTCACGATTCAGATTGACCAGATCTTTAGCTAAAAGTGCATGAAAAACAAGCTCAAAGTGAACAAATGCAATAATAACATGGTAGCAACAGCAATAGAAATAATCGGAAGTTTACATAAATTAATTCAGAAAATAAACAAAGTATATTTTACACAATTCAGAAGAAATAATAATCTACCAACGCCATTTATACACGTGAACGAATTTCGTAAACCTGTAGCCACAGTGCCACAGGCTAGTAAAGTGACCATTTGGAAGCCGTCATGACCAATGGGAAAACTTGCCGCTGCAACTATAGTTATAAAATTACATCACAGAAAATAATTACAAATAGTTGAAGCAATTACAAGACATTTGAGCTCACAAATCATTCATCCAGAGATCAAAAAGATTAAGTCAATTGCTTACACTAGATAATAGGCCCATCTGTCATCATCAACGTCGATATAAGAGGCAGCATCGACGTAAAACAAAAGGAAAGGCTGAATTCGTCCGTGGTAATCATGAAAACCAACAGAACTCATATCACATCGGTAGACCTCAAACTTCCTGTCCCGATTTTGATCTGTCAAAAAAAATTAGGCCATTAAAATCAATAAACAAACATAAACATTTTTATTACAAACCTAGTCTTTTGTCACCTGCTTAACCGATGTATAGCTTGTTTTGTCATATTTTATAAAATAACCTCACTGTGAAGTGCAAAACATCTCATTGAGCACATTGCTTAAACAAAATTAACTTTAACTTTATATTATTTCATAAGGACATTTCATGTGGACTTATCCTTCAGTGCTCTAATAGGCTTCGTTTCTTGAAAAATGGATATTTCTTAAACTGTTTTTGAATTCCTAAAGCAAATAAATTTGTAAGCAATTTCTTGGAATAGAGGTAAATTAATATGTGAAACGATTCATTCACATAGATCATGTAGGTTCAATGATGAAGTTTTAAAAAAGTACAAGGACGTAGAACTGATCTATTGAATAGTCAATGTAACCTAGAACCAAAACGGCACAAATTCCTTAACCCTAACACACATTACACCTTCAGTAATCCAGGCAGTAAAAACTAAATCTTGACACAATTTTTTTAATACCAGTTGAAACTACATAAGACTGAAGAAGTTCTCCAAATGGCTGGAAAGTTGCATCTTTCGCTAAGGCCGCTGTAAACTCATTGATGTTCGTAATGAAGTTCGGCGGCAACTTTTCGCTCAGCATTTTTAGAATGTTGTCTGCCTAAAAAAGAGAGTATATTAATAAGGTCATGAGTCGCATTTCCCAAGCGACAGACCGACATTGAAACGCCACTCTGTTCTTTATCAAATCTCGCAAATAATACATCGAAATCCTCATCATCAGTACTTGGTGGAAAATCCATAATATATTCAATTATTCGCACATCCACATAATCAGACCATTTCTATTTATCATTAACTAACATCATATTAATTAAGCAGCATGTGTTGACCAGGACAGACATGTTGCAACATAAACATTACAAAATTTTAGAATGCTGATGTTCAAATTAGTTTCACTTGCAACTTATTGTATGCTACATAAACAGTTAAATATCGATCAATTAGAGCCATATACAATATCCTTGTAAGATTCATAAAGAACACTCCATATAACAGTAATTTACTATATACAAAAACATTATGTAAGATTCTAAATAAAATGTGACACATTAAACTGTGAAGCAACACAACTTACAGCAACACCCTCTGCCTTGTGTGGAGCTATCTTTTCAGAGTATCTAAGACCAACGTAGGTGAGCATTCTTGCAGCTGTACAGTACACATCTATCCGGAGATCTTTATAACCAAATATGCTTTCACTGGAAACAAAAAACTAAAAGCATTAAATTCAACAAGAAGCCTATCAGTTGGCAGAATTACGCATAAATACCTGATTACAGCATAACATATTACATACCACAAGCCCTCCAATTTTAAATAATCTCTAACACGCATATTATATTATTTGAAATAACTGAATATTTGCCGTCAAGATACAACAAGTTGAAAAAGAAAATCAATGGTAAATGGTTGTGTCCACGTATACGTGAATAGACCACAAAAATTTTGAATTGATTTATTATTTCAATTGCTCATTGATAGGCCTAGTGCACATAATGTTAGGCCTAGTGCACATTTGAGTAAATACGGGTTTCAAATACTGGTTCGGCACCAGATTACATATCACAGCTTTTCGATCCGGCTGTGGGCGGCCACACAGGTCTAATACTTCTCCACGGCGGCTGCATGAGAGAGGGGCGTTTTCTTCATAGACGGTCCTCAGCCAGTGAGACTCTTTCATTGATTGGTATCGTGTTAGAGCGTAGATACACAGACCGCTTAGCTATGCCAAAGAAACGCTCAAGTCTTTGACGACCGCCCGCAGACGTAAGGCCCCACCGGGCTTGTCCGTGCTGAAGCGCCTTTGTAATTACTGGAGAGTTATACGCCTAGGTTATTATAAATGTGCACATACAATGCATGCACCACACACGAGAAACCAAGAACAATTGATTGTTTCTATTGTATTTCAAGACGTTTGTTAGCTGCTTACAGAATAATTAATTGAATACACGTGTTTTCGTAAAAATAACGTCTTTCGATATTGTATGACGCATAGTAGCAAAAACTAGTAACGCAGCGAAAAGGTTAAGTATCTATCTGCATTCCGCAATAATTAATTTTTTTTATCTTTTTTGTAAACACCACGTATCTTTGCTGTTTACACTAAAACAAATGACATATTCCATCGATGACGACGTCGACAGTGTCTGAGTAAGTAAGGGCCTGTGTTTAAAATTCTCAATTTTATCAGATTTTTAAATATGCAATTTCTTTGCTTATGCTGTGTCAATTTAAATATTTGACAGATTTATTGAAAAATGGCATGGGGTTGCTGCATAATGCATATATAATTATATAGCTATTGGTTTAGTTTTCTATGAGTTTTTGACTAATGTTTAGGGGGTTACTTTTCATCAGGACACAGTGTAGTAATAAAGTTGGTACAGTCACCCTCAAGTGAATAAGTTCACTGCTAAGATCCAGCAAGCCAATCATTTTGCAATCATGCCAAGGTTATCGAGCATACGGAGTATGGTGGTGTAGTGGGATAGTCACTGTCTCGCGGCTGGAGCATCGCGGATTAGATCCACTGAGTAGGGACCTTGAGCAAGTCCATCACTCACAATTGCTATAGGCGATTTGGCGTGTTATCTCCGACACACCTCCGGGCTGTAGTCATGGCCGTCTCTGAGTAGTAGGTTTGAAAGTAGGGATGAGCCGAGTGGACATTTTCAACCGAATACCAAATCCGAGTATTTGGCTGTACTAATTACAGAATCTGAGGACAAACCGAATACCACTTATACCATCAACATTACTTCTCCTATCACTTTTTTTATAGCATGCTTATGTGAATTATCCTGTGCCAAGGCATCATTTTTTTCTAATGAATAATCTACAATACATAGTTTCTTACTGTCTTTCGATTTATCTTCTTTAACTCTTAACCTTTTGTTCTCTGTTGTTCCGGTATATTCGTAAAACTCCGGTATATTCGTAAAACTCCGCTAGAAGTTACTAATAATAATTATAGAACGTTTTTAAATGTCCGAATGTGCCTGAATAAATGTGTATGACGTAACATACTCGAGTATACAAACGAAAATAATCGTAATTGTCAAATTGATATAGTGCCACTTGAAAGCTAAGAGTAAAGCACCAGGCTATTCATGAATGCTGTGGCGAGTCCAAAGGGTTATCAAATAAGAGTAGTTCAGTCACTCCAGTGTAGTCAGGGGTGTTCAATTGGAACCTGTTTGTTAGAGCTGTACCGATACTAACATCGGTATCGGTATGATTTAAAACTACTTCCTAGCATGTAGACTGGGAAGCGTACTTACTATTTAGGGCTCAATTACCCATCGTCTACCTAACGCAGTTCATGGAACTTGCTGTTACCTGATTAGACAGTTATAGAGAATTTCAGCCACTCTTAACACTCAACATGAGTAAACTAAATATAGTAAGTAATTTCTTTCTCACAAATAAGGATGACACTCAATTTATAAATTGAGTACTATTTAAGAACAGTAACCAAATGTCACTCACATTTCTTAATGTAAAAAGAACGATTACAATGTTATGATTATTAGCGCTCTCTAACTTTCCTTTATTTAATGCTTTTTGGTTTACATGACAGTTTGTTCGATCTCTTATTTATTTACTTATTTTAATCCTGTAGAAACAGATGCGATATGTCATTCTGTTTATTGCTCATTTTAATAATAAACGATTACTACTACTACCATGTTTTATTTGCAAAGTGTGAGGACTAAATTTTAAAATGGTTCTGGCTCATGTTGTTTTGTTGGCTTGGATTTTCAGAGATGTCACCATTTAGAAAGGATGTAATTGGTTTACTTGGAATACACATAATGGAGAGATGCAGAGAATTTGGCAATTGGTCAGATGCTTATGAAGTACTTGCTGAATTGCTGAACAAGAATATAAATTTTCATCAATTAGTCAGTCAGGAAAATTCAACTGTCAACATTGTAGAGACTGCAGTTTGCGTGAGCTTTTTCTTCTTTTGCGTACATGTTACTTCAAGCAACAGACTCGCTTGTTTTTCTTTTAAATAATTAATTATGTTTATTGGTGATTAACTCTGACATGGGATTATTGAACGAGGTTATGTTATGTATGTTACGTATATATGTAAATAATTTATTTAAATAATTTATTTAAATAATCTTTTACCTCAGGAATTTTCTAAAATATTCAAAGTATCCTCCGATTTTCATTCTCATAATACTAGGAATTCCTTGGCTTTAAGGAGCGAGTTTGCTCGAAACAAATTATCGTAAATTTTCTATTAAGTGTATGGGTCCAGTTACCGGGAATTAGTTACCGCTTGATCTTAAATCATCCCCTAACATCTACCTATTTAAGAAATACCTCTCTAAATGGTTCTTGAACTTGCCCTAATTTAATTCTGTGTAATTTTAACAGTATTGACCTATGACTAATATGTTATATGCTAGGTTATGAGCAACGCCTCTTAAAAGAAAGTGTTTGAACGTGTAGCATTTAGGCCTACGCATCCACGATTCCTTTCAGGCGTTCAGCGTATAGCATCGGTAGGCTTATTTCCTCTTTCCGATTTCACTCATAAGCATAGTAAAAAATGAATTATACGATAATTTATTTAGTTACTCGATAAAAAATTATGCGAAAAGAGGCTTTGACCTTACAACAATTTTTTTATGCGAGAAAAATACAAGAAACTGCAATTAAGCCTAGCAAGTTTCTTTCCGAGATTCAAGGTCGCGCTATTCAACTTCGATACACATTTCTTAGGCCTAGATTGGTAGCCTATATATATGCGTCTTCGTCAATTTCGCAATTGAAAGCATGCATTGACTTATCGACAATTAATCCTGTTTCTCTTGAATTTGTCGATCGTGTTAATTTCGAACGTGTTTCATATCCATATCCGTTATCAGTAAAGTACCTGTTGTGGCTATCATTTTATTTCGTTTATGACTCCTATATGCATTTCCATAAGATGTTTTTGTTATCATCAAATTCTGGTCCCTAAAACGGTACATTCAACATTGGCGTTATGTTATTGCCAATGGGGAATTTACTGCACTGTTTGCCTAATTTTTTATGAACCAGTTAATGCTTCTATTTTGCGTATATCCTGGCTGCTACGGCCCTATAGCCAATCGTTTTATTTTCCACTCTATACGCTGGGCGGTCTATTATTGAAGCGACCTCTGTTCGTGTCCTTTTGAATCCGCTTGTTTAGCTCGATTTCGTAGACTAAATAGATTGTCTTTCAATAATTCTTATTGGTGACATATTAATGTCTCTAATAGGACTTTAATTGACAACGCATCAAACACCATAAGGGCAATCAATACAGGCTCAACAACGTCCAGAAATGATACACAAGTCAATTAGGTCAGTTCGAAAGGGTCACATTGACCCGCGGTTATGATATGACCTCTGCTGTATAGCGTATGATTATTGCAATAGGCCTACCTATAGTAAGAGTTTAGATTTATATAACTCTCTTTGCACGAGTATACCTTTAATTTGAACGTTTAGCTGTCTAATTGATCGATTAATTAATTTATTTATGGAAGTATGTCTACCTGTTTATCGCCCTTATTAGGCCTATAATACTTTGTAGTTAGGCTTAATCTAGCATTATATTAATTAAACTTACTTGTTGTCATGCAAATTCTTTAACCAAGTACAACCGGGTGCGATACGTCAGGCTCTCATTCTTGTTTGTTTTGATAATGAGCGAACAATTATTACTACTGCAAAAACTCAAGTCGATCAAATCTTCAATCAATTCATTTGATTGCCAACCATAGAAGCATGTATAAGAGTTCTATCCTGGCATAGACATTTTATAGTTTGTTCCACGACGAGAAGCACGGGAAGCCTAGGAGACCATGGTCCCGCTGGATAGGGCCACCTACAAAGCAGCATTTCAGATGGCAACATACACGTAGGGCCACTGCCTGACGCTTTAAAGCAAGGGAAATGTTCAACCTAATGTCGGGGGGGAACCGTGAACGACCAGTCACTTGGATGGGCTAATCACTTATAGTGGATCAGTGCTCATTGGCGTAGTTTAGTTTCCGTTCACAGGGGGCAGGGGCTGCGGCCAGACAACTGCGCAATCTTAACTTCAAAATCGTTGATGAACTTTTTAAAGTCGTCACTTCCCAAAATCAATTAAACAAAATGTTTTCCCAAAATGGTGGGCTTTACCCTAGTGGGGCTAAAATTCATAAATTTTTCCATGGAGCACATCCCTCCTAGCCCCTGATAAACTCTACCCAAGTCAGTGCACTGCTCCATCTCAGATGAGGGCATGTGGCACAGGGAGGACCCTGTTAAGTTTTTCGTCTGTTAATTATTTTTTTTTGTTTCTTGAAAAATGTGATCCTGTCATTCATTACTTTGAATTTATCTAAATGGCATGGGGCCCTATCTTTCGGGACAAACGTCCCTTCGGGGTTCCCTTTGCTACCCTGCATGGTATTTATGTTTTGTAATGTTCAGAATGCATACAGTATTACCAGTGTCGTCAGTACAAGGAAGTGCTTTTGTTGTGCGAACGAATCCTTGTTGAACCAGATCTGCAGACCGATTTGAATGACTTTACATTTGCAAATGTCCTGTTGTTACCACCGCTTGATTCATTTTTCGACAGAGACATACAGTCGTTGTTGGGATTACACACACTCTCTCATTATTTATCTGCTCAGAATGACGCTAACGAGTTAACCCTTTTCTTTAGAGACATAATTTACTATCAGAAAGAAAAGCTCTTAAAATTTCTTGATCAGCGTTACTGCATTAGACGTCACTTTTATCTTGGAAGACATTTTCTTGCTAGCTATTTGAAGGTCAGGCGTTGTATCGACTGCAATCTTCCACATACAGTTGAGATGGCGGAATTTCTTGCCCAGAAAACTAATCTTCCGTTTGAAGAAATCATTCGAGCGTTTCTTATACGAAGGTTGTGCAGACCTATTTACTAAAGTTGACTCAAATTCTTATATTCAATTGTCTTACTGTAGGAACAACGAAACATGTTCTCGTGTACAATGTACATGTAGGCCTAAATTATCGGTCATTTAATTTTGAATTATGTTTTAGCGACGAGTGTTGTTTATTGTTTCTTAAATTAGGCCTGCTTAATCAATTTTCTATTTATAATAATTTACCTGCAGGGTCTCTCATTTTTGAACATACTCTGATAACAGTAACTTCACCAAAATCACATACTAACCAATCAGAATCTGTACAACTAGCTCGGTTACTTTGACGAGTATAGGCCTATTTGGAAATTAGAAGTAGATAAGAAATAACTTTATACAAATGTTAGACCTACAATGTCATGTACTACCGTATAGTTAATTCCGCCACTGATTGCACTCAGTATGTTCCTGGCTGCTCCAAGAGGAATAATCAAAGGGAGAGGACGATTCAAATGATTTTTGTTAGTACACTATATCAATACACTGTGCTATAGTCACGTTATGGCAGAAATTCTGAATTGCTTGCATGCAGTTGTTGTTTGTTTAGCCGACTTTTAGCCGCGTTACAATTTTAACTGTTAATTGAGCAGTTAATAAACCTAATAGTTCTCATGTTTCTAAGACTTTGTTTTATTAGGCCTATAATCTGTTTCTCTTAACTCCCATGCGACTGACATGTTTTTCACAAGTCCTAGACCAACTAGGGGTAAACGTGTTTTAGCATCCCTTATTATTTCGGTAGGAGGCGCTATATTGTTTTCAACCTATATTCCGACTTCTTATTTTTAAAAGCAACATTTTAATCATTACCATCAGTCATCCCGCTTCTTATTTACCTATCAACTTTATCATTCGCCTCCCGCTTCTATTTTATAATCAACATTTTCCATCAGTCATGCTCTACTTTCGTCGTTTTAACGTATAATATAATCTATACATGTAATCCAGATTCAGTTTCGATAACGATTTTTTCAAACTTCGTCCCACTTCGAGTTTAATCATAGACAACTCCATTTCTCATCCCGCTCCTGTTTAATTTCAACATTTAATCTCATGTTTCAATTTTTGTCGTATGCCTACAATAATAAGAGACGCTTAAAAATCATGGAGCGTGGTAGTGTAGTGGTGAAGGTCGTCACCTTGCAACCGAAGATCCCACCCGCCGCGGGTGGGATTCGAACCTATGACCCGCCGCGTAAGGACCTTGAGCAAGTCCTTCACTCACAATTGCTCGTGGCGCTTCAACGTGTGAACTCCAACAGACCTCCGGGCTGTAGTCGGGACCGCCTCTGAGTAGTAGGAGACTTTAAGGGGCAGTATAGAATTGTGTGAATAAATAAGTAAGTAAAATATACGTAGGCCTATACCCAACTAGGGTCCCTGCAGGAACTCATTAAATTTATATGTATACACTACAGTCAAATTGTTGACCGATTCAGTCTCTTACAGTATCTCATTTCTTAGTGTTTAGACGAGAACCATGATTAAAACGAATGAAACAATTGTAATTATGTTGCGCTAGCAGCAGTTGTTATGTTTAAAACATTATGTTCTCACACCGAGTTGACGCTGAGAGGATAGCCATAAATTGTGTTTAGCATTCCTTGGCGACCACAGGCTGTTCAAAAGTCGCGGGGTTCAGTTCATAGCTTTACAGATAATTATATTCTGAATAGCTATCAGAATTTTCAGTTAAATACAATCATGTACTTTATATTTAATTTATTTTATTTATTTACACATTTCTATACCGATCCTTCCAGCCCACTACTACTCAGAGTCGGAGGCGGTCCCGACTACAGTTCGTAGGTGTACAATTTGTAGGCCTGCTGAGAACTTAACAAACACAAATAACGAATAAACACATTATGCTTTCTCATTTGAGGTGAGAGAAAATAATAAAGTTAACATTACCATAATAAATACTTCAAGATTATCCTTTTCCTGATCATTTAACAAGGAGACAGATAAATGCGTGATAAGAACGCACAAAGAACGCTATATCATTTTACAATTAGCACGCGATAGAAAATACTAAATACTTCAAGATTCTCATGTGACAATTAGTATACGATATAGAAATTAATAAATAATAGGCCTATTTCAACTTTCTCATTTGATTATTTACGGTTTAACAAGGACACAGAGAAACTCGTGATGAAAA
>JAQFXW010002419.1:0-13137 GCA_034693945.1 Dendrobaena attemsi
TGCACGGGATAGAGATAGAGTAAGTATCTTTTATATTTAGATATAGATCGCATTTTGAGTAAGTAAGTAAGTAAGGATTTGCCCGTAATTATTTACGGGTTACGGCTAGTCAGATTATAATTTCGGTAGCCTCCATTACAACGTGCTGATGGCAACAGAGACCAGCCAGGTTTTATATATCAGACAGAATACCGGTAAGTTGACTATAACGTTACAGATAATTATTGCTTCTGCCACGGCCACCTCACACTGGATATCGGATTTGCTTTTTAATTAATCTGCCCTTCGAAACGATTTTCATTATTTGCGTTATTTGATTTATTCTGTCAAAGGCAGCACCTTAACGAACTATAAACTTAGCTATTATCAGAGTTTAGGAACATACAATAGGCCCTATATTATTTCTGTTAATACTTAGACATTATAGGGGTGTGGTAGTATAGTGGTGAAGGTCGTCGCCTTGAAACCGAAGGGTTGCAGGTTCGAATCTCACCCACCGCGTAAGGACCTTTAGCAAGTCCTTCACTCACAATTGCTCAAGCGCTTCGGCATGTATAACTCCGGCACACTTTCGGGATGTAGTCGGGACCGCCTATGAATAGTAATGGACTGTAATAGACGGTATAGAAATACATACATGTTGTGTATAACACGCTACGACGGCACCTCAGCTTATAGGCACCGAGAAGGATGGTAGGAGAGGAGCAGGAAACTGAGAAGTGGGGCAGAGGATGGTGGAAGCTGGAAACTGGAGAAGGAGGAGAAGGAAGATGATGAACGATGAAACGAATGAGAATAAGATATGGAGGAAGTATAATGTACGGAAGCTGGAATTGGAGGAGCTTGAAGGGGAAGAAGAGATGGAAGAAGAGAAGCGTGGAAGCTGAGAAAGGAAAAGCAGGAGAAGGATTAAGCAAAAATGGAGGAAGAGAAGAATGAAAGCAGGAAGACTTAGTGACGAAACAGGAGGAGTAGGATCAGGGGAGGGAACATTAGGAGGAGAAGATGGATTAAGGGACATGTGGAAGCTGATAAAGAAAGAGCACAAAACGTCTAATGGATCGCGGATGGTGGATACAGCAGCAGTAGCAGCAACAATACAGAGCAGATGATGGAGTTAATGTCGAGGCTGACTGGGATACATAATTATTGGAGAGGGGGAATCGACGACGGGTAAATTACGATCATGTCATCTTGATCGTCGTCATCATCATCACCATCATCGTAGGCTAAGCGTCATCATCGTCGTCGTCATCATTGCCATCATCAGCGTTGTCGTTGTTATTGAGGTCATCCGTCATCATCGTCGTCATTATCATCAAAATAATGTCATAAGTTTTCTTATATTATTAGTCTTCATTGTTTTGCATTGTATTCCATGAATTGTTCAGAGGTGCTCTCGATTACTTTGCCGATGCTGTCAGAGTTAGCACGCCGAAGCGCCTCATTTACTAGGCCACATGGCGAAAGAAGGTTTAGACTACCTACGGAACTTGACTTTAGATCGTATACGCCTTCGGATCTCCGCTAGCTTCCTAGAACTCTTCCACTGGATCTCTTCTGACTACATTGAAGAGGCCCTGGATTTTATTTTGTTTATTTTTTTTATTTATTCACACATTTCTATACCGCCCCTTCAAGTCTCCAATTACTCAGAGGCGGTCCCGACTATAACCTGGAGGTGTGTCGGAGTTTACACGCCGAAGCGCAACGAGCAATTGTGAGTGAAGGACTTGCTCAAGGTCCTTACGCGGCAGGTGGGATTCGAACCTGCAACCATTCAGTTGCAAGGCGGCAACCTTAACCACTAGGGATGCTCAAAGAATGATAGATTACCAGCTGTTTTTATTAAGTTTGAGAATGACTCTAGTTTCTATATCTGCAAGGGTTCTCCTGATCGATATATCTACATGCATGTTGATAAATGAGCAACCTACGATGTACTACAGGCTGCAGCTATAGTTAGTGCTCCGTTCGTGTCTTGCAGAATAGCATCAAATGCAGGTGACTCTGAGCCACAGCAGCCATCAGGTGACTTTGATTCGATGCGTCCATCGGAACTTAGTAGCGAACTGGAAATTACCCATTTTGGAGCCGAATGTGTCACGAGATTGGTGAAAGATGACCCTGAGTGGGTGGTGTGTATGAATGCTGCCGTTGAGAAAAACCCGTCCGTTGAGAAAAACCCGTCCGGTGAACAGGCGCTCAAAGGGCGTCCTGAGGGAAAGATGAATAAGCTTCAGCAGCTGCGAGCCCAGTACCAGCGTTTCCATCGAGAGAGACGAGGCCAATATCCTCTGGATGATGTCCAAGACCAGTATGAGAAACAGCTGCAGGACCAGGAACGGAACCAGGTCAGTGAATCACAATGGCAAATTTCTAATGACGATGATTATATAAATAACGATCGATATTATTAAACTGTTAAGCTCTTGACAAGCTCAAGGTAACTTTAACAGAGTTGCTCAATTTATCAACACCGCAACGACTGGGCTGGTTCGGTCTGGTTGAGACTTTAAAAGTTCCTCTCAGAGCAACGTATTTATTCTAAATTTGTGAGATAGTTGTTTGTGTGGGAATATGGAAAGCGTGTGTGAAAGACTGAAAGTCATTCGACTGTTTATGCGTAAAACCGTAAATACAAAGTAATGCCATGATGTTAACAGAGTGCCAATGAATTATCTATATATTTTAGGCAATTTCATCGCATCAGTCATTGTCGACATGGTATTCTTCCAGTCTATCGCAGGAAGAGCGATCACGTCGAACACACACAAGGTCTCTCTAACTATCACACTTTACATGACAACTGTTTTAATGTTCCTTTGTATCATTGTCATCATAATCATCACTGTCATGATCATTATCCTCATTGTCGTAGTCTTTTCAATTTGTTATACATGTGTACAGTGTGCTATATAGCAATGTCTTAGATCACATTCATGTCCTCATATATATCTGAATATATCGTCACTGTCTTCCCATCTTTGCATGCATTCAATTCAATGTTCTTACCCTGCCTGGTGCTCAAATCCCAATTGGGTCTTGCTCGAGGTATACTATGGATCTAGTACGCTGTCCTCACTTTGTGATGTCATTGCGTCCTCTTCGATTTTCTGACATCCTTGACCTGTTTTTTGCACGTATCATGAGCACAGTGGCCCAGAAGCGATCCTTTGCTAGCACAGGTCCCATTTTGTGGAATTTACTTCCTCTCATCTTCGCTCTACCTTTCTCACTGTGAGTGTTTCTACGTCTCTCTCTCTCTCATCTCTTACACTGGAAGCGCTCCTGAAGGGCAAATGATGTGAGTAGCGCTTTATGAATTCACAATACAATAAAATAAGTTTTGACATCAGATCAAAAATCAACATCGTTCTAGTAGGAAAACTTAAATCAACAACTTATTTGTTCATAATAATATTTCAAAGTTGAATAATTATACTGGACTATGCCATCGGGGCTAATTTTTTCACAATTATAATTTATATAATGTCATTAGCAAGTTACTAATAATTAGTATTATGCGGATTATATATAAATCTGCTTTATTTTCTATCGGTAAGCTATAACTTTCCAAGCTACAATGTCATTAGAAATTTACTAATAATTGTTAATTTCTAATATATTTGCCTTGTTTTCTATTCGTGAGTTGTAAATTTCTCAATATTGAGGAGTTTAATGTGTATGATTCTTTAATTATTTTCAAAAACTTTGGATACCAATTTTAATTTCATATTGTAGATCAAGACCTCAGCCAATTTCCGCTCAGCCAGAGATTTCTGCTCAACTCGAATATCCAGAGAATAATTCTGAGTTATCATATGTAGCACCCAAATCGCATAATCCCTATTATCCGTTAGGTTTCCAGAACTATCAGGCAGCTTACGTCCATAACCCGTACTTTTATACGATTCCTGATGAAGGGCAGAACTTGTCTAGCATGCATTCAGCAGAAGCAGAAACGCGTTACAATACCCAGCTGTACGTTAACAACTTCCGTGAGTCGAGAACAGTAGCACCAACCGGTCTGCCGCAGAATGGATTAGTGCAGCATTACAGTCATGACCGACAGAGGTCGTCTCCGATTCCAACCAGTCCTGCAGTTCCCTGTTCAGGAGCTGGAGAACGGAGACACAGCTACTCCGAGCGACTGCCAACGGTTTCTCCATTTCACGGTGAAACAGATGACCAGCAACTGTCAACGGGTCAACGGCCAGATTATGGCGGAGTGGTATTGCAGTCGTCTCGTGTCTGAAGTCTTCCACTTTCTTTCGTTCGCTTCTTTTCAAATGCAGCAGGAGCTTGTGGCTGTGCAGAGCTGCATCACGTGACAGTGTCTTGTAAGACTTTCATGTTACTCTGTTCCAGACGTTGGCCAGCATACAAAGAAGTTTTTCTATACAATTCAATCCTGCCTTGATCAAGTGCCTTCAAGTGGAATAGTTCTGTGCCATCTAGATTTCGGGGTTTCAATTCCGCTGACAACCAGTTACCAAACTTCCATCCGTATTTATTTAGAATTGACCCTCATTATTATGTTTTGCTTTAAGCCCTGTGCTAGGTTTGTAATTTGTTGTATAAAGTGATTCAGATGCAATCAAACATATCAGTAAAGACCTTGTTCAATTTGTTTAGTGTTTAATGATAAGTTTTGTAAGATTCTGTTGACTTGAGTGATAATCATCTTTATGTTTATCATTTGTTGGCATATTTTGATTTGTGATGACAGTAATGATTACAATATCTGGGATTATATTTCATATTCTATTGACGCTGATGTGGTGCAGTCTGCCATTCCAGTTTGATCGTAGTGTTAGGTAACATTACGTCGCAATCAGCTGTACTTTTTGCATGTTTAAAACTTTAAGATTGTTTGTTGTTTTAAATCAAGAATTATATTCGCACTCCGGAGTTGTCTTTATCGTAGGACTCTCATTATCCCACAAACAAGACATTTGTGGCTATTATGAGATTTAATAGCTGTTACCTGTCAAAATTACAGGCTATTTTAATCAACGATATCTTAGTTAATACAATTTCAAAGAATAGACTTACTTACTTCTACCACGTCATTGGTTAGATGGAGACTCTTGCGATATGTAGACCGCACCCATAACAACAAAGACCGTCCCGTTTGCAGAAGTTAAAATTAAAGACCGAAAATACGACCCTATTATTTACAAATTTTACGGGTTACGAACAGTAATATTTAATGCGCTCGGTCGAGTTAATCTACCCTCTACTGGGTATATTTAATGCGACTAATATGGCCAAAAATTATTTAATGCGCTCGTTCGAGTTCCGAGTGCGGTATAAATCTTGGCGCTTCGGGACCGTTACGGCCGCGAGAGCGTTAGCGAGACCGAATTAGCATATAAGCAAATTATATATGTTGATATTTTTGAACAGCTGTATGGGACATGTATAAAATTCTGTCATTTGGCCTGAGCCAGTATATGCCTAAATCAAGGAACTGTTGATGCTAACACTTCTGATTATTTTACTTTGTTTGCTTTGGTGATGCTTCATTTTTAGTCTGTGTAACTAGGGCATCTTTAAGCCAGGCCCATAATGCAGGTTGTGCTTTTAAATATTCTGTGCAATTGCTGGGTTTATATTGCATTAAAAGACAGGTTGTGATTTTCAGTTCATAATGAACACGTGTTATTGTTTGATCTTTGAATCTAATACTGGGAACTTAGCGTAATAACTTAGTTGCCTTAGTTATTCATATCTTCCTTTTGTCTAGTGGATGAAGTTCATTTTTTTCACAAGTTTACTAGCTCTTATGCCATAGACAATTTTCATGTGAAGTTTAGAGTGTTGATTCTAGTTGAAGGTCTGCAGTGTTTTTTCATCAATAGTGAAATTTCATTGGTATTTTACTATTTTTATATGAAAATTCGAAAACGTTTAAACAGATGTGAAGGTGTCAATTTCAAATGCAAAAAAGGTTTGTGTATAATGATCGCTTCCTGTTAATTCTGTCAGTGTATTGTGGCAAATGAATGATTTCTCAGCTTATATTGAGGAGTAGGAAAAGTTTGGTCTCAAGCTATGCATTAGCTACTTAATCCTTTACACAATCCTTGTTTTCTTGTATTGCTATTTTTAAGTCAGTGTTTCAAAAGTCCGTTGAACTTATTCGTCATAATGCTAGTTTTAATGCTAAGGAATAGAATTGTTGACTTTAACGCTTTGTCATAATAATAGTGTGTCGCTAAGTGGACTCAGACTCGTAAACTTAAACACATATTTTGTATATTTGTCACGTTTGTAGTGTAAGAAAAGTCTTCCGTTGTACTGACTTCAATAGCATGTGGACTAGAGGACAAAACGGATGCATTTACTTCCGCTTTTATTCTTACGCAATGAACAACAATAATGATAGAAATGAAAACCTCTGATTTAGGCTGTAGACATAAATTGTTCAGCAGCTTCAGTTCTAAATGTAAATATCTGAATCTAACTAAGTTGTTGTTAATGTAATGTTCTTCTAATGCTGCATTATCACATGATTATAATTGTGACCACTGATTAAATGACTGGCAATGTTTCGTTTCTTAATAAATTATGTTTTGCTGCTTTGCGTCCACTTCCTTGTCGTCTGGCAGCGTCACGGTCCATTGACCACTCGGGATGTAATAAGAAGGTGTGGACTGAGCCTCTATATGTTCTACCTTGCAATATATGGGAGATTTTATTTAGCTGGAAGCATGAGTACCATGTGGATATTCTAAGACTTTGAAATACTGTTCAGAATGAAGAGACGTAGCACCTCCCAAAGTCTCTGCTGGTAGTCTAGTTTCCATGTATTGTTACATAAATAAAATGTTCATTTTATTTTTCATCATATCTGATAATGATGTTTTAGAATTTTAATTCTTATAATTATGCTTTACTATCATGTGTTCGTTATAGCCTTAGATAATCATTTTGAAGATTTCACACTTTGTGATGTGGTATGTGATCTGCACTATTCAGCTGATACATTGTTTGAAACGGACAATGAAAGTTGTTTATGATTTTTATATTGTTCTGTTGCTTTTGAAATCAATGATAGAGATGTTTTCAAACTGGCATTACATGAGGATATCTTGCTAGACTTACTTTATAACACACTTTAGTGTTAATTAGGAAAAGTTTTATTTCAACATTCTGTATTACCAGAATTACAGAATTAGTTATTCTTTCAGTTTACAATTAACAAGAACTCATTTTGAATTTTTTATTTGCATTGATTTATTGAGTAAAGCTGTCTCAACAGATTGAGGATAATATAACATAATAGATTTCAATGCAACAGCTTGTAGTTTTGTGCAAAAAATTATAGAATAAATCACGTTTAATAGAAACATTGCCAACATACTAACTAAAGTGCAGAGTTGACTGATTATTTCTTTTAAGTAGTTTACGCACTTAAAAATGAAGTTGAATACTGTCATACGTAATTCTTAGTATAGAATTTGTTAAAATAAATTGATTTTTACCAGCATTTAAACGGATGGATATAAAAATATGTTGTACAATAATAGCTATCCTTACAGTACACAGAAGAGTAATGGAGCAATCAATAGCCGCCCATCTTCTCTATTGATGGTCAGAACGGATTCATTCTGTCAATTATAAACACTTGCTAGATAATCACTTGCTCGTATCAAATGGTTTATCTATAAGGTGAGCGAATAATTATTGTAGTAAATACTTTCTTTGTCGGTGGTTCAGTTTTTGATCATTTTATTCTGATAGTAATTAATATAATTTTGCATTATGCATTTATGCACTTCAGGATTTGCGGCAATACAATATACAGCAGTTGATGGAATTTAGTAATATTATAAGCATTATCTTGAATCTTATATATGCAAAAGTTGTTGTTCAAGAAGTCAGTTATTTGTGTAAGCATTAAGGGATTCATTGATTTCATTGTACATACAAGGTGCTGAGTTATTTTGATGACAATTATGATTTGATTTGTACACATATTGTGAAAATATATTCCGGGGCAGAAAGTCTGCAAAAGTGTATAGAGTCAAGCAGTTCTCAACCTTCAAGGACTCGAGGATAATTTATAAATTTTGCATCTTGGTCACAGACAACTACCGAGTGCCTACTCACATTAATTTTTTCCGAAAATTTATAATTTAGTGTAAGTGAGCAGACTTCAGTATAATTAAAAATAAACATGAACCTAAGAGGCATTTATGTGTTGCAGAATTTACAACTGCTAGTGTCATCAGCATGTTATTAGTTTCATGCAGCCATTGACATGAAGAAAAGTCTGAAAATGAGAAAATTTTCTGTTTTCATGTGCTTATTTTTTTGAATATACATTTCAGGTTTTGCCCGTGAACCGTTAAGCAGGTGGCTGCAGACCACTAACGATCCATGGTTGAGAACTGCTGGCATATATGATACAGTTATTTGTGCTTCTATGTTTTCAAGCCATGTTATGTGATATTTGATTATGTTTTATCGCACAAAAACCGTCGCAACATTTCTTAAAAGACTGGCTTTATTTCTTTGTTACCATTTGTAAATTTATCTTCTGCTAGTGGTTTCTATTTTGTTGCATTTTGTGAGCATTTGGTTCTTTTGTTACCATCAGAAAGATTGATTTTTAAACTTTTAGAAGATTACAAACATGATATCTGAAAAACATACCTCACTAGATGAGACTGAAGTGTATGTTGTAGTCTGAGACCTTGAGCACACATGATAAGGATTTTAGAAAACACACTAAATAGATATTGTAATAAATTATGAACCATTATGTCACTTACCTGCCAAAGATAAGTATCTCGGGTTTCACAAGATTCTGAAAGACTTTTTGTAGTGATAACAATCTTCGGTTGGATTTCATTTGGCTATGAAATCGTATAATTCCTATGTGTCACAATATTCGAATATTACTAGGCTTGTTTGGGCTTTAGATGAAAAACTCGTCAGATTTGATTTTTAAAAAGTTTGGAGATTTAAATGTCTGTATTTAATCAGGGATTGCATGCAATGGATTCCACTGGGTGAAATCCATTGCACTAGTCTGGAAGTTCCTGCGTTACTTGGTTTCAGCTGTGTGTTTATAGTCCTATCTCACTCACTGATTGTAATCAAGTGCCATTCTTTTGTCCACTGGGATTGCTACGAATATACATAATTATAAAGAAAGACGTCTAGGTATAGCGGCTGTAGCCTAACCATCGTATTCCTAGCATCAAAATATCTTGACCTCCTTCAGTTGCAGGATCAGGATGGCCTAAAAGTTAGGCCTTCATATAATAGTCTACACAGGGCTACATCAGTGTGTGCTCTGTTTAGTTTATGTGTGGACTGTTGTCTATCTATAGAGAATGTTGAAGCCTGCTGCAGACCATTCTATTTACATCTGTTCTATGTTGTTCTAAATACCACTATAAACATTGTGTAAACTTTAAAGACCATGAAATTTACGGATAAACAATCCTGTTAGCTATAGTGACTGCAGATAAGTAGATAAGATTCATTGTTTTGACCTATATGCATTATAATTATACGTGTAATATACGGGGTGGCCCAAAAAAGTGAGAACATTATGGTTTTCCTAATATTTAGGTCAAAGGTAAGAATATTCAAATAAAATTTTACCGACTGAAAGACAATTCATATTCACGTTTAGCTGCCAAATTTCACCGAAATATCTCACACAGAACAAAAGTTATTCAACTTTTAGTGACGTCACCCAAACTTTTTGTAACGTTTTATGCATTACAGGTCTTTAATCATTAGAGTACATGCAACAGGTGGGTTCACTAGATGTGCTGCAACTTTTGTTGGCTTGGAAATATTTTGATAAAATTTGGTGGTTACATGTAAATATGAACTACATTTGAGACTGCAGAATTTCATTAAAAATTTCTACTTTTGGTAAAATAATAACAAGATCTGCTAAACGTTAATTGAAGCATCAAAAACAGTGGATGATGTCACTAAAAAATTGAATAACTTTTGTTCTGTGTGAAATATTTTGGTGAAATTTGGGAGTTATATGTAAATGTGAATTGCCTTTCAGTCTGTAAAATTCTATTAGTAAATTCTTACTCTGACCGAAATATTTAAAAATAACCGCTGTGTTCTCACTTTTTTGGGCCACCCATATAAGATTATATAGTGTGTAACTATGTATAATTGTATGCATGTATATACAGGTTGGGCCAAAAAAGGAACCACTGCATTTTTGGCTAATAATTTTGTCAAAAGTAAGAATTTTTACATAAAATTGTACAGACTGAAAGGCAATTCATATTTACGTACTACTGCCAAATTTCATAAAAATATTTCAAACAGAACAAAAGTTACTCCATTTCTTGATGTCTCAACAACTGTTTTTTGATGGTTTAAATAGCGTTTAGCAGATTTTGCTAATATTTCCACCAAATGTTGAAATAATTTAAGGAAATTTTACAGGTTTAAAGGTAATTTATATTTACATATTACAGTCAAGTTTTATCAAAATATTCCAAAGTAAAGTAAAGTCACAGCATTTTTAGCGAGCAAGCCTCCTGAATTCTGATGAATTAAACAAGTGTAATGCAACATGCGTTACACCAAAAAGTGCTATAACTTTTGTTGAGTTTGAAATATTTTGGTGAAATTCGGCCATATTGTGTAAATGTGATTTGGCTTTAAGCCTGCAAATTTCATTAAAATATATCAACATTTGACGGAAGTATCAACAAAAAAACTGTTAAACGTTTTTGAGACATCAAAAAGCAAAGGGTGATGTCACATAACCAAACTTTGGATTACGATATCAATCCTAATTGTCATTTCAGGCAATCTGTAGGCCTAAGTGTTTCGTTATCCAATTTTTTCAGAGATTTTGAAAAGTGCCTCAGAGAGAAACAGGGATTTTACAAATTGCTTATTGGAATTTCAGGCATTTTACAAATTGCTTATTGGAATTTCAGGCATTTTACAAATTGCTTATTGGAATTTCAGGCATTTCACGAAATTCCTAATTTTATAACTTGCCTGTAACGTGTATACATTTATTTAGCACGATGTATTATAACTATTTCATCCTGAAAATGAGTGCAGTGTTATGATATGCGTGGGTTTGTGACTATACGTGCACCACCTTCACCTAATTAAAGGCTGTGTAGTGTAGGTGCACGCCTCTTCAAACGATTCACCGACTTTCCCAAAACGAATGAATCCCATATATACGCACCCATGCACGTACACCCACACAAATACACCTAATTATTCACACATACTAATTGATAATATATACATATACAGATGCCTAATAAGACTCATACTTAAAATATTATATATTACACACACCTGTATAGGCAATATACGTGAACCTGCATATATTCCATATACATAGACCTAAATTATCATCTTTGCAACAGGTATACAATAGTGCATACAGATGTATACAATTATTATGTATATATTATGAGTTTTCTATATATAATTTTATATATAAGATTATATATGTATATGCAAGGGGTGCAGGTTTCAGTGTAATAGCGGGTCGTGCAGCCTATGGTAAGAAATATGTTTCCAATAATCGACCTCTATTCATTATAATATATCGGTGCTCTCTTATAATAAGAGAAACCTCGTTTCGTCTGATGTGGATGGATAGATACTCTGCGTGCATGCATCTCTAAACACAGGCTGTGACCGATGCCGAGCAGGGCTCTGCAATGGGCTGCGTATGTATACCCTGCAATGGCACTTGTATCAATATTGACTCGGTTACTTACCACTGCTACTGTTTGGGTTCTTACCCCCCACTATACGCCCCGTGCGTTTCACAGAGGAAGGCGGTGGTGTATACAGGGAGCGCGGTGCATGACGATCGTGCCCTAACGATTTCGGTCTGCTAGACAGATACGCAAACTCCAAACACAAACGCCGCCCTTTGAAGTTCTACCGTGCACGGCGAAAGACGTCGACTAGCGCAGGCTAATTAGCAGAAATGGCGAGCGATGCAACGGAATCACATCTATACCGGCGCCCGACAGTTTAACCGAGTTAAGCGGGTGGAACACGTACTGTAGGCCTACGGGGCGATGTCAGAGACCCGTATGACAGCCAGCGAAGATCCCTTAGACATGTACATAGGAGCAGCTTTTGAAGGAGCTGGCGAAGATATTTGTCCTTTACGACGACCTTCGACCTCTTCTCTGTCAAGTCGTTTAGACGTTAGAAGAAGACAGACAACAGCAACAGCCTGTCAACCTAAATTGCTTCAAGTTAAACGACGGGCGAACGGTATAATCATAGGGTCAATTGCGTAAAGTTGTAACTTTAGCAGTAAAATGTATAGGGGGCCTACGAAATGTATACGCGAGGCGTAAAATAAGTTTGTCATTTGTCTGTTATGTACATAATAATCAACATATATAAATATCTATAACAATATAATTATATAAAGTCTTACATGTGTGTGTGTGTGTGTTCACTGTGTTGGTGTGTGTGTGTTCACTGTGTAGGTGTGTGTGTGTGTATGTGTGTGTGTGTGTCTGTGTGTCTGTGTTTTGTAGACTCATTCAACCTCATTCGAGAGATGGCTTAGGCCTAGTAAATGAGACGCTTCGCTGTGTTAAAATATATGGAATAGAATTAAATTGAATTAATTTAAGAAATATGAATGTTCTTTTGATTGGTTTGCTCAACTGAGCAAAGTATTCTGCAGATGGAGATAAGGATGATGAGACTTCGGAACACCTCGTGAGAAACCCCTGGACTGATCAAGAGACCCCGTCTTCCGCTTTTAACCCAACCCCTGTAAGGGGGCAACGCGTCAAAGGCCCGCGTCCTGTTTAATACACAAAACGCCCTGATCTGCTGCCACTGTTGCTTTTGCTCATAAGTCAGACAGGCCCCCCCTCTCCCTCTCTTCTGTCTGTCTCATACTAACGCCCGACAATCGTGTGCGTGTCTACGTGTGGGTGTCTCTCTCTGTGTCTCTGTTACTGCCTCCCTTTTGTCAGTTTCTATCTGTTCCTCTCTATTTTTGTATGTCTCTGTCTATCTGTCTGTCCTGTCTCTCCTTTGTCTGACTGTCTGCGTGTCTGTCTATCTATCTATCTATCTATCTATCTATCTGTCTGCCTATCTATCTATCTATCTATCTAT
>JAQFXW010002420.1:0-13136 GCA_034693945.1 Dendrobaena attemsi
GTTGGATAGTAGAAGTATCGAGACCGGAGCGTCGTGGGTTCGATTCAGATCAAAGTCAATGCGTATATTGAATACCTTGAGCAAGTCTTCACTTGCAATAAATTATTCCTCGAGGCGCTTCGGCATGTTGATTTCAAAACCCCTCGGGCTATACAACCGCCTCTGATTATATTGGCGGATGCGAATAGGCGGTATGTATAGAAAAATATGAGCAACTGTTTAAAATCTAACATCTGTCTCTGTTACAGTCTGTTAGGAACATTGTTAAATTGTTATAGTTTTCATCTGTTTTCCTGTATTATCTAATCCTTGCAATAACTCTTATTGTCTGCTTCATTCTCTTCCATTAATGCTTGGCGTGCACTCATTACTCAGCCAAGTGTATTACTCAGCGTGTAATACAAGTACTTGAAATTCAAGGAGAGATAGTAAGTGTTGAGTTGACCATTTGATGAGCAGTGTTGTTGTTTATGACCAGCGATCCAACGGTTGATCTCATCGTCCTCTATGGCTTCGTCCATCCTTCACTGCATCTGTTTCTCTCTTTCCTGCCTCTGCAGCCCGCGTCTTTCAAAAGCCTCTGCCACATCGTCCACTTGTATACGCGAAGATTGCAGAGAGCAATCGACTGATTCGACCATTAGAGCCTTCATCATGTTGGATGAAAAGTCACGACCAATTTGTCATCACCTCCCTCCATTTGCCTCGCTTCCCTTTCCCCTTTCATCGCTGCCTGCCTCCCTCCTCGTCCCATCCATGTTAGTCTCACGTGTATAGCAGACCGTATGGCTGCAGCCCAGATGCAATCAAGCCTTCCCTCCGTCCCTCTCCATCGGTTTCCTCTCCCTTCGTCTCTCCCTCCCTTCTCCAGTCCTCTCTCCTTCCACTCGTTCCACGCAGGTGCCTTATAGAATCGACGAGTGATAATTGTGACCAGGTCTTTCTGTGTGTAAATATTTACATCATCTTTCGTCTGATTCGCGTTAGATCGGCTATAGATCTCTCTTTTCTTATTCCTCTCCATCTTTCACCCCTCCGCCCTTCTCTTCCTTCTTTTCTTTTCCACACTCCTTCTCTGTTTATGTGTCTCTGTATCTATCTGTCTCTGTCTGTCTTTCTCTCGGACAGTGGCACAAGTCTTGGAACGATTACCTGGGTTGCAGTGCCTCTTGCCTCCTCCTCCTCCTCCACCCGCCTGCCGCAGCAACACTGTAGAGCATCTCTTGTTGCAGCCGCATCCGACGAGTAATCTGGCTCTGCTGAAGCGCCGATTACATCAAAGCATCTCAGCTTTTCGCTCCTTTTATCGGCCCATCTCGTAATGCGACACGAAAGCGATCGGGTGTTTAGAGCATGTGATGCTTCGACTGCTGCTGCTGCTGCTGCTGAAGCGGTTGCTGCTGCTGAGGGAAGGATGCGGCCAATCTATAGTCGAACTTCTCCTGCATGCTATCTCCATCTCTCATCTTCTCGCATATCGGACTGTTCCCGGCGTCGATACGATTGCAGACGGATCAAAAAATGAGCTAGAAAAACAACTGCAGTCTTTCACTTATCCCTGCACATTTTGTCCGAAGATTCATATCTTGAGAATCCTTTCCCTTCTAACAATGCTGACTCACGCTTCTTAATTTCTGCTGAATAAGTGAGATATATGACCGTCCGGGTATAGCAGGACAATATCCCCTGGACAATATCCCCCCTGGACAATATCCCTCTAGATACTGTCCTAGGGAATATTGTCCGGGGGATATTTTCCGGGGATATTGTCCGGGGGATATTGTCCGGGGGATATTGTCATAGAACCGATCGTCCGAATGAGCGAGTTGCAAAGTTAGTAAGACACAGCATTACCAATTTATACGTTAGCGCTATTGATGATGGTCAATAACTATAGCATGCAAGATATCCGGAGTCAGTGCATGTTGCCCGTCTTCTTTACATTTGATATATCAGTCTTGAACAGCTGCAGAGCAGTTAGAACTTCCAAACAGAATACATTTGACTTCTTATGAGATTCGCCGATTTTCCGCCTGTCTGCACTGTGCACACAGTTCGCCCTAATTCCACTCCCTCCTCCTCATGAGGAGCTACCCTACCCGCCCTGCACCCATCAGTCCATGCGCGGCTCTCGTCGATGTCAGCTATAGACTAAGCCCCGGGTGTTGTTAAAAGCCCTGCGGATTCTTATTGGGACGAAAGTGTCGCCCAAAGGGCAACTGATTAGGGAACACAAAGCCCGCGAATCAACACACACACACACACTGTCACACACAAAGACTCACACATATATATACACACACGGCGAAGCATTGTTGTCTGTAGCTCTCAATGCACTCCATGGCACATATACATGTACTTACAATTGCACACATGTCAACTTACACGCAACAAGAAACAGTTAAACAGACAGACAGATGGATAGACAGACAGAAAGAGCGACACGAGTCAGCGGACGTATAGACAGACGGACATGTGGACAGAGAGATAGGCTGATGACGGACATGTATAGACAAATGACCGAAAACATATAATATAGGCCAACGGACGTATACACAGACAGACAGACGGACAGACAGACCATTACAATTACAGCAGACAGCTGCAATATTGGTGAAAACACACACTGCAGGCATGTATATAGTTGCAAGAGAGACGATTTGGTGTAGATCTCAGAAGAGATATTTCACAAACAGAGCGGTATAATTATATATAGGTCTACCTGTAGAAAGTGAATACAGATTAACAGATAACGGTATATAGTTCACATATAGCCTAATAGAGAAGTTTTGAATTCAGAGGTAATAGATAAACGTTACACGGTGACAGATATGCCAGTAATTAATAAAGGTAACATAATTATATATATATATAGTGTTTTGAACACAGAAATGGACACTGATTGTGTACGAACAACGTTATAATGTTACCGGTTGCTGCAGAGTATATGACAGAATGACGTATCACCAATTTTATAGGTATATATATAGGACCATCATAAGTGAATGTGGTATTTTTACAGAAAAAAATATGCTTCAAAGAAGTCAAAACACGAGCAGTGTCGTGACCTGTGCACAACTGCACATGTGCATGCACGGCGACTCGAGACCTCCAAATTGCAAAAAGACTATAATATGCATCTTGTTCAAAGACTAACACTTATACGGATATTATATATATATATACACAAACAACGTTGCAACCCTTTTTCGTGTAAAGTTTGTTAAGTTACACTTTTTTGAATCATCAGAAAAAAGCAGACTGACTCACTAAAAATGCTGCAACTTTTGTTGCGTTTTAAATACTTTGATAAAATTTGATCACTGTAGGTAAATATTAATTACTTTTCAGCCTATAGAATTGCATTAAAAGTTTTGTACCGTTGGCGAAATTATTAGGAAAATACTGCTAAACGTTTCTGAGATGTCAAAAACAGTGGGTGGTCTCAATAAAAGTTGAATAACTTTTGTTTTGTTTCAAATATTTTTGTGAAATTACGCAGTTATTCGTATATATGAATTGCCGTTCAGCCTGTAAAAGTTTATTTACACAGTCACACTTTTAACAGAAATATTGGCAAGAAACTCAGAGGTCATTTTTGGCCAATTCTGCAGGCAAAGTAAGAATTAGTTAAGACTATTAATTAAGAGTATTACTTAAAACTATTAGTTAAGACTATTAGTTAAGACTATTAGTTAAGACAATTATTATTGTATTTGTTGCTTCTAATTTTATTAACTTATTATTAATATTATGTCTAAGTTTATTATGTAATTGATGAAAGATTTGCCTGTTGCTTAATTGTCTATTATGTTTGCTGTTATATGTTTATGACAAGTATAAATAATGCGTTCTTTGTATAATCGAACTCTGCCCCGCTGAGGTCAGCTGGCACCCCTCACCCGGTCACACACCCCCCCCGCAGCAGCCGACGTTTCGCTTACATGCAGTCTGGGTCGATCGGCGGCGACTTTCCTCCCCCGAAATTCTAAACCTGGAGAGGGTTCGAAGGAAATCTATTATGAATCTCGTCTTTTTCATATCTACCGCTATCCCTCCCTCCCATGCACTCCCCCCACCCACTGGACCCCGATCGCTCAGGGCCATTCACCGGATCCGCTGCCGCCAACATCCAAGCTCCGACGACGACGCTATCTTGAAGGCTCAGCAGAATCGGAGACTTGAGGTCGATAGGTGGAGCTACATAGCCGCAAGAACAGAAACAGCCGACCATCCCTTCCCTCCGCTTCCACCTCCCCCGGGATCCCGTCTTATAAAAAAACCTGAACAATTATTAATATTACCATTGTGTCATGAGCGATAGATAAACGTGGTGTATGCGTGCCTGCCGACTGTAGTACCTGTGTTGTATAGATGCGGCGAGGGCGACCATCCAACCATGCATTGGCAGAGGGAGTGCGCCTGGCTGTTGCGCCGTCCAAACGTGTGCCTTGCATGCGGCGGGGCTTTAGAGAGTAGGCGACGGCAATTGACGTTACAACGTCCGTCTAAAGTGCAACCACTTGAGATAGCACACGGCGGCAGCACAGCAGAATGGCAAGCG
Organism: Dendrobaena attemsi; assembly: GCA_034693945.1. Lineage (NCBI taxonomy): Eukaryota > Metazoa > Annelida > Clitellata > Crassiclitellata > Lumbricidae > Dendrobaena > Dendrobaena attemsi. Next base: position 4,565 of record JAQFXW010002420.1, read on the forward strand.
CCCCGAAGCGACGAGGGCAGGCGAGGGAAAGCCCTGATCCGATCCACGCTATATACCACCATAGATCAGGGAGTCCATGACAAGGAGGCCCTCTGCAGACATATATATATTGGAGGCCTTAGGTGCTATAGTGTGGCTGCTGGCGCCGCGTGTATACCTACGCGGTCGAAGCACCAGCGCCCTTCGATACGCAGCGAGGCCTCGATTCCTTTCTCTTCCTAATGATCAATTATACGAATGACGATTGCAGATGCAATTGCGTCGTCGGTGATTTGGCGGGGGCGCACCGACTGCATTGCGTTGCCCGCGCCACTTCGGTCGTCCGTGCATGATGTGATCGTTGTACAATGTACATGTAGCATCTATATATAGGGGAGGGCTGCACAACTGCTTCAGCGATGGTCACTAATGAAGGCAATCTCAGCAGCAGCAGCAGCAGCGACAGCAGCAACCGAGCGACACAACTTAAACGACAGTCGCTTATCATTATATTCAGTCTGAACTATGTTTCACGTCACATCAACTCGAAAGACATATGTATCTCTTCATTGTCCTTTCCTCACATATTTGTCATTCGCTTCGTGTAGCTTTGTCCTTTTCTCGCGTACACCTGCCATCTTCTTCTCTCTGCAAGCAGTTCCTCTCTTCGTGCTACTCCTCCTATTCCTCTTACTCCTACTTAGCAACGTCCTCTCGTGTCGATCCTCCTCATCATCCTCATCCTCTCTCCATCTGCATGAATGACTTTCTTGATGAGAGCTGCGTGTTACTATGTGGCCCAAGCCACAATTCTCTAAGCATTAATTGTATGCATGCTTCTTGAAACAGAAGATGCAGATTTGATGATTGGCTATTAAACGAAGGAGAGGTTCTGATTCTGAAAGCACGCTGAAAGCTCAATTGTATGCTTGCATGGGTCTACAGCTTGGCTTGTATGCTAGAGTTAAAGTGTAATGTTTAGCAGCATGCATGGTTTGTACAGACAAATAAGTTGAATCTTGGAGTACTATATACGCTGCTTGGAGACATGAGGTAATGCTGATTATGCCAGAACGCTGTGCATGAGCAGAAGAGTTGTGCAAAGACAACGATAGTAAGCCCAAAGAACGCATCGAGAAATGGACCATGTATACACGTGCTGCAGTTTCCAAACTTATATAGAACAGAATAGGTCTTACTTTTCTGAAGCTCGTCATTATGTTCAGCATTATTTGCTGGCACTTATAAAAGACATTTAACGGTTGCTTTTACAAATGGCGCTAGAGCAATGAACACACCAGAGTCATCTACCGACGGATTCTGAAGCATTGTATAGGGCCTGTATACGTCTCCTCTCAGACAATGATTAGAGGAGATTAAAGGAACTTCTAGCTGCAATTTCATCTTACGCTGAAAACAGACCTATATAAATACGTACAGGTCTACAATTGATGATTGAATGCGACGTGAAGCCTTCCTTCGACGAGTCTCGTTGTTCCGCCCGATGTTTCACCGTGTCGGAATCTGATCGTAATTTGACCCCCATTAGGTGTCTTATATAGGCTACATGTCCCTGGATGAGAAAACGGTCGAATTCTCTATCTGCGTCTAAATCTGAGGAAAGCCAGCTAAGTAGCCTCTGCATATATACGGACGGACGGACGACTGTGCCGCGGTGTGCATTGGTCGATCATTAGAGTCTTATCAGCCAATTCCGCTCCCAAGAACAACACTCTCACGTTCGACCATCACAGGCAGCAGCAGCAGCAGCAGCAGCATCAGCTCGTATCGGACTAATTATAAACGAGCGATACGAGACACGCACGGTGACATCGAGCGACTATTAGACAGACGGACAGACGGATGCCAGCAGAGTCAAAGAGATAATAATATAAAGGTGAAATCTGTAGAACCTTTATACCTGTATAATTATAATCTATATACATGTATGCGATTGTCTGATTTGTATTTAATCACATATATTCGTTTATTATTCTCATATTGACAGACCGCAGTATGATTACATACAGGTTATACTAAAACGGCCCGCATAGCACGACATGCAAGTCGGCTTGACAGCAGGTTCGACTTATACTAGTGGCCTACCAGGAGTGGAGGTGGGCGTTCTTATTTTCCAACTGACACGAGACAAACAACACAACAGAAAGCGCCATTGGCAGCTAACAGAACCTTAAAATAAATTACTGCCCTGTGTGGAATTGAACTCATGCCGCCAGATCACTAACTAAATTAGTGTATCGACCAACTGCTCTCTTAACTAAGCTACGGACCCACCCCGTATTGTATTTGTATTGTATTTGTGCATTTCCATATCGCCCCTTACAGACCACTACTCAGACTCGGTCCCAACTACAGCCCGCGGTGTGTCGGAGTTATAAACGTCGAAGTTTTTGACTTGAGCAATGGCGAGTGAGGGACTTGCTAAATTGGGGTCCATGCATGGGATTCGAAATTGCAACCTTTCGGTTGCAAGGTGGACAAACAGTAAGTACATTATGACACGTCCCACATCATATCTCAAAGCCTGATGGTTGAACAAAGTCAATTCAGTTTCTTCTTATGTAACCGACACACAAAGACAAAGTCCTATTTAGGAAATATTATGCAACCGTTCTCTTCTCACGGGGGGGGGGGTCCATGTCACGAGGTTTTCCCATTGGGAGCGCTTCTCATGAAGAACACCCGCGGCGAGGAGCGATTTGTAAATTCGCAAATACAATACAATACAATACGAATTTATTACACGCGTTTATAGTGCACATGTAAATATTATACTTGTATGATACTCAAGATACAGTATCATATACGTCACTAGATACAGCCAATTGGAAACAAATATGGAGGACTTGGTATCTTGACACCATAGCCACATTATAACCTCAAAGGGGTTTCATAATTTTTTTTAAAAGATTGACAGTTGATTTATTTTCGAAAGTAACAAGAGCCATTGCATGTATGTAGTACACAATGAATTTAGCACTCAAAGATCTATAGCCAGGATTACATGACAGCGAAACGAATGGTCTTTATACAAATCTCGTATTTATATATAGTTCAAGCGAGCTGTGTATATACATATACGTAACTGTATATGCCAAAATTTATGTATTATATTATATATATATATAATATGGTCTGTTATCGTCTGTTGATCTGCAGGGCATCCTTGACGATGGAACGAACTACGTCACACCGGAACACAGCTCAGTCAAGCGGAAAAGTGAGTCATTGACGAGGTCATCTAGTGCACTATTGTATACATAAACTTAAAATATACATGTAGGATTTATAGACCTATGTGCACACGACCTATACGTGTGTAGCGCTATCCTGGTATATATTTTTAGATTGCAAAGGCGATAAAGCTTTGTGGCGCCAATATAAAACCTGACTGCGCTTTCATGAACTGATAGAACTGCATGCATGCCTATTAAACAAGAAACAGGCCCCAAGGGCGTCTATCCCCCTAAGCAGCGGGGCTCAAAAACCTCTTCTCCTATTTAAGACAAAATGTGATACAAATTCTAAATAACTGATTTCCTCTTATTTTCCACTGGGCGCAAATGCACCAGCTTGGTACAGGACTAAAGCCCCTGAATGGCCCCAACGGACCTAATTGGCCTATGTCTAAGCCTCTAAGGCAATTACTGCACTGTTTATACTTGGACGGGAATTGCATGTATACAGGACAGGACCATAGGCTTAAGATCATTGCATAAAAAATATGGTTATGATTATGGTTATGGTTATTGATGACAGAAGTTTATGTTCATAGGCATTGGCTTGCATTTAGCCCTTGCGATTTTGATAATGAAGTGATAACATGCTTTTAATTTATGCAGTATACACATCTTATGTATTGTAGTATCAGTAGGCTATACCTCCAGAAGGCCTACCCGATAATAACCATAGTACTAAAGTTTGCATGAATATGCATACTCAGTTCTGCACTCATATAAGTTAATATTACAGAGCTTTTGATTCCAACTGCACATTGTCCATGTCATAAAATCTTGGAAGCCAATGTCTACGATGTTTCATGTGAACTTGAGACATCAATAGAAACGATTTTGAGTGTCCTCCTCTTCGTGGCTTGTATTGAATTGCTGAGCAGAATCGTATGTTTGTATAGACACTTTATTATACGGCTGATGAGTGTAAGATTGAAAATGATTGAATGACGGCTTAATCAACCAAAAGACATGAATGGATCGGTCGGGTGAAGTGTGTGTCCGTCGTCGTCTCCCTCTATACACAGAGAAAGAGAAGAACTTTCATCGCCTGTCAAGACCATTGCTGCTTCTGATGGCAAATATGTCAGCTCTTCCTTCCATCCTCCTCCCTCCGTTCGACGACATTCAATGACTCATACGTCCTCCCTCTTCTTCATCGTTGTTTGTATCTGACAGCATTCAATCCAATATATTTCATCGCGAGCGTCCATCCGTGTAGCCTATACATGTCTGCTGCGGGTGTTCACCATCCATGGCTACTGCTGCTGCTGCTGCTGCTGCTGCTGAGGTCTTGCACTGGTTCCATTAGTGCGAGGAAGAGTTGACGATGCGTTGGTCTCCAAAGACCCCGGGACTCATCTCTAGACCTCTGTCGGTCGACTCAGGAGTCACGGGTTCAGGAGTGCTTCAGCTCTCGACAGCAGACAATTGAAAGCTGCTGCAGCTGTTGGTGGTGGTGCTGATGATGCTTCTGCTCTGGTATATATAGTGCGAATGCGGCTATTCCTCATCACCATCCTCAGCAGCCGTTCAAGACGAATCCAATTTCGGGACAGACATCAAAGGCTGAGCGAACGAAGGCAGCGGTCGCTCGTTCGTCTCCGGGTCATGACCTTTCGGTTCCACTGAGACACATCGAGAGACAAGACTTCCCCTTCTTCAGTTGGTCCATGCATGCATGCATCTCGAATCATCATTACAGGAATCGCCTCCCCAGCGACAGAGCGGGCGCAATATAAAGGCACCGACGGCAAGATAAATCATCGCCTATGCATGCCTGTATAGGCTGTTATAATACACTTGGTGAAGGAGGTGCGAATGAAACGTTCGATTGACCGACGGATGACCACGGAACCTACATTTTTAATGAACGTTCGCCGATGTTCCATCTCCAGACGGCAATCACTGACTTAATTTATTAAGCGCCCGGTGACTGTTTGAATCCGAGAACTATCTAGAGAAATACAATTTCATATATATTTCATAGAGTTTTCATATATGTATTTTTACAGTATATACTGTATATATGGTTCGACTCCATTATAGTTTATTGCTAATGTATTTCTATGGAGCTTTAATCATAAAATGAAAGATATAAAATGGAGAAGATGTCTTAATGCGCTAGAGAAGTCATGTTGAGGTCAGATGGGCATCAGAGGAATCGGAATATGCATATCTGTAGAGACTGAGTTTGGGAGGATAGAGGGAAGCGATCTCGGATCGTGTGTTCCTCAAGCCATGCAGTGCGTTATCCATTTATACCGTATACCCTCCTTCTGAGTTCGTCATTCGTAGTGCAAGAAATTTGGAGACCTGCTGCCTAAAATGAAAGATTCGCGTGTTTTAGGGATTACAGTGGATGAGATAACGAATATTAATTATTATCATCATAAGTATTGATTGTGTGATATTTCTTTGTAAGGAGCTCTGACAATTAAGGCAGATATATCGTTCATAGAAATAGCATAGCAATAAGTTTGATAATATTGATAGTAAAAATTATAACAGCCTATATAACAGTTTAAATTTATCAAATAGGCCTAATAAGTCGTTAGGTTATTGAAGCTCCTGAGGAAGAAGTATACCTCAGTGGAAGAATTGTATAGCACTAACAGGTATAGGTCTATAACTATTATAATCATTGCTAGTAATACATTATTACTCTTATTTTTAATTAGTAATACCGGTAGGCTACATGAGTAATATTACTGCTACTGTTACTATAGCAGTTACAAAAGTGACAAATACAAATCCAGAGTCGAGACACTTATAATATAATATATTACAGTCAGGGCTGCTCTCTGCAATCTTCCATCATCACGACCATCGGATCTGCACTTCTGAAGTTCTGATCCTCTACACTTTCTTATTTATATCCTCCCTCTCCTCTACGCCCTGACATATGTACCAGCAGCATGGTTCCACAGCTCTTCGCTGATCCCCAATCAGTCTCTGCCCAGTCGCCCCAGTGGGGACCCATTCCACTTTCCAGAACCTGGCAGGCATGCATGCTTCCCTGCAGTCGTATATACCTCTCTCTCTCTTTGCTGCTCAATTATAGTTCCGATTGCCAGGGAAGATGAAAGACCCTCCACCCCGCCTCTCCCTCTCCAACGCTCCATTGGTAGGTCGGTGTCGTTCCATATTGGTCCCGAGAGAACGATGGAGTAATTGTGCTCCAGAAACAGTTAATGCGACAAGTGACCATAGATATATGGTCCACTCTTTACCGTTCTATTCCCCGTCGCAATTATGAAAGAGGAAGAGAAACGATGGAGGAGGAGAAGGAGGAGTGGAAGGAAGAGGAGGATAACGAGAAGGAATCAGAGACACACACAGACAAAGAGAGTCAGCCAGACATATACAGAGAAAGTGTGAGAATGACGAGAGATTAGCTTGGAAATGAAGCAGGGAAATTAGCAGCATAGGCTTCATTAAAACGACTGATCATCCTCAGCATCTTCTCCTATTACCCATGCATTCCACCTCTTTTCTCCACACTCTCTGTCCGTCCGCGACTCTTTCTCACTCTCTTCCTCGATCGCCTATACTTCTACCACCTCCTGACCTCCTCTTCCTGCTTCTGCTTCTCTTGCTCCTACTCTTCCTGATCCTCCTCCTCTTTCTCCTATTAGGCTTACTTCTCCTCATCTTCTCCTCTTCATTCTCCTCCTCTTACTCCTCTTACTATTTCTCTTCTCCGTCGTCTTACTCTTTCTCCTCTTCCTCTTTCTCCTCTTTCTCCTCCTCTCCTCCTTCTTTTCCTTTCCTTCTCCCCCTACTCATCTCTTCCCGCCACGCATAAATCTGGCGTGTAGGGACATGAGAGGCAGGAGTATTGATGCTATTTTCTGTCGATATCTTAGAATCGGTTTTCGCGCCGTCGTCGTCAGAAGAGAGACCATAAATTCAGACTGCGAAATTAAACCCGCAGAGTTATGATCGCCCGTAGAGGACCGCCTTCACGCTGCGGCTGTGTGCTGCCCTCTAACGATCGATCGCATATTATAACCGCCAGATGGAGTTATTTTTGATGACTCTGACATGCAGGCTGATGGTTGTTACGATAATGATGGCACTTAATCATTATTCTCATACTCATCTATGGCCAGAACCAATCAGAAATCTTAACCTTATGAGAACAATGATGCATAGAAGTATAGTGGAAGTATAGGTCTATACAGTGAAAGTAGGAGAGATGGAAGCAGATGAAGTGGAAGTGGAAGAAGTGGAAGCACATATAGTCTACATGAAGTGGAGGTATACACCAGTATACAGCATTAGCAACAATATAGGCCTGTAATATACTAATAATTGCAGTATAATAGTGGAATGCAGTAATAAATTAATGAAATAATAACTGCAGTATTCCATCACAAATCTAAAATACGCAAAATATGGGTCGTTCCGGATATTTTAACACACTTCTAATTAATAAAAATTTAAAAATCAATAATGCGGTGGCACTGAAAGCATATCTATCTGTAGAATGGTACATGGATAAGGTGCTTTGTCCTTTCAACACCATCAGTATTATATCATTGCTGTGATGTTTGTATAGTGTAACGGCTGCCTGCATGCATATGTGGGAATTGTCATGCATGGATGCGTCGTTGACTGTTTCAGTTCGTAAGTCGGATGGTGGAGGAGGTGGTAAGGACGTGCTGCACTCAATCTCTTCTTCGTCGACAGGTGGAATCGCTCCGTCGGATGTCTTCTGTACGGTTCCAGGTCGTCTCTCCCTCCTCAGCTCCACCTCCAAGTACAAGGTCACCGTTGCCGAGGTCCAGCGCCGTCTCTCCCCTCCAGAATGTCTCAATGCATCGCTGCTCGGAGGAGTCCTTCGCAGGTATAACACACGTCTCCCTGCATGGAATACACGTGTATGTGACATGTAATTCTAAACCGTAATTCTCGTCGTAACAATGTAATGATGTAACCCATCGATGTCTCTCACTAAAGCTCAAAATTCACTGTTTTATTCACTACGGGCGCTTACGAAATCAACATTAGAGAAATAAACGATCACGCTAATTTTACTTATTTTCAAACTTACATTTTAAGTCACATTTTGTGCAGAGCTTAGAAAAGCGCGTAATTTTTGACGGGTTACAGCTAGTTATTGCCTATATTATATCAGCTTATTGAGACTTCGTTTGGTGCGCCATCGGATGATGCCTTGTGGTCGGTAATTGTATAAGAATATAAGAATGCAATGCCAATTACTTCGGTCTTTTAAACCATCTCATCTTGATTCGCACAGACTTGACGCTCAGTTGTAAGGATGGACAATGGCCTGAAGGACTAAACGAAGTCATCGCCGACTGAAGCATGGGAAT
>JAQFXW010002421.1:0-13136 GCA_034693945.1 Dendrobaena attemsi
TACCCCAGATTCGAACCAGAGTCCTCTCTACCACAAGTGAAAAGTACCCCCAAACAGCAATATTACCACAGCGTAAAACATCAGCGTCGCTGCAAATGATCGCCGCCGCGCGCGGACTTAATTGAGCACCTCACAATAATACTATCTCAGCAATGGCCTCGCTGCAAGAATTGCAACTACGCGCGGCGTCAGATAAAACCACTCATATAATAATAATTATCCAGCAGAATTGCCCACAACTTGGAATATTGCTAGAGGAGGTTGGGGGCTAGGCCCTAACAAGAAAAGACACCCCCAGCTCCTGCCCGATTTCCTTCTACCCTATGTGGAAAGTACCCTCACACAGTAATATTGCATCAACGTAGAACATTAGCCTCGCTGCGATAATCGCTACAATTTCGTTTTACCACCACCGAAAATGGAATGCCAGACCCTAGCAAAGGAGGGAACCCCAGGTTCTGCTCAATACGATTATTATTAACGTGTCAATTCCAATCCTGTAACTGCCCTAGGCTGTTACGAACAGTAGACTAGGCTACATTGCTGAGCGAACAATGAGCAGAGTGCAAATAGTCAAAAATAGGCTACGGACAACAATAATAGACGAGTGGATTCACCCATTGCCATCTTTATACTGTATAAAGTATACATCAGTATAAAGATGGCAATGATTCACCTCTAATGCTCGTGCACAGACATGGCCAATGAGAAAGATTTCCTTGAAATAGCCTACCAGCTGATTGCTTTGCCGCCAGTTCAGCGCCACTCAGAGGCGCAACCAGAAGATTTAGCTGTGGTGCTCACGTTGCAGCAAAGACCGAGGGCGCCGCGAGGTCGTCAGTTGGGTGCTGAAGGCGTGAAGAATATCACGTCGACATGGGTTTCTGGCATAGGCGGCGGCCTATCATATTCTGAGGCAGTTTGAAGAGGATTAATTAAATACTGGAAGGAAGCTGGTTATTCGTGCGTCAGGGCAAACATTTCCTTGACCATTCTTCTTAATTTCAGAGTTCAGATGTGTTCTGCGGAGTCTTCTCCTCATAAGCCAACGCATTTAACATAACACACTTCTCTTAATTATGGTAACTTTTGTATCCCCTATAAAACTCCTCGGATTTGGAAAACTTGTTTGGACAGTGTGGGCCTCTGGCGCCGCTTCAAAAGCTAGGCATATATCGCTAACTAGGCTAATTGAACAGACCTGGGTTAACATTATTAACTAGGTATTTTGTAGGCGCCATAGCGCCCATGCTTATGATTTTTAAGCGTTCTATTAATAAAGTAATCATGTTGTTTGAATTCACAATGACCTTGATAGTCATCGTACGGACTCATATATTCATCGACTCTAGTTGTCAGATTGTTTTAAAACTGCTCATTGACCTCGATATAGTCACCATAGTGGGGCGTGTTGGTGAAGTGGGATAGTCGCCGCCTTGCGTCCGAAGGGTCACGGGTAGATTCAGACCCGAGCCACTGCGTAGAGACCTTGAGCAAGTCCTTCACTCACAACAACTGCTCGTGGCGCTTCGGCGTAGGCCTATAGACTCCGACACACCTCTGAGCTGTAGTCGGACCTAGGAATTAAAACGGCGGTATAGAAATATAATTATGAATAAATATACAATGTTCATCTATTCCAGTCTAGTGAGATTATTTTTTAATTGCTTGTCTCTTTCAACAGTTTGAAGGTGTGTTTAGATTAGAGGACGTGCTCGATTCACTTTTATATTTTAATTAATTTAATATGTGACTGAGAGCTGTCATTAATCGGAAAAGTGTAGAGTCTTTTAGTTTTTTTTTAAGCCTAGATCAACATTATAGGCTTCCATCGTGAAGTTCTGTAGATATTGGCTCGAGTTTGGGAAGCTTGAGCCAGATTTTAGTTCAAAACTTGGGGGATAGAAGCCACTAAATGTGAGAATGCTATTAAAGTGCAAGTTGATCAGTAGGCTATATAATGTAGGGTCCCATACTAATTGATTAAATGCTAGTATACACATAATTATGGGAGCATCGTAATAGTCTACAGGTTGGCCCAAAAAGAGTGAGAACATGACGGTTGTTTTAAAATATTTCAGTCAAAAGTAAGATTTTTCAAATGAAATATCACAGACTGAAAGGCAATTCATATCTACTATAACCTCCAAATTTCACAAAAATATTTCACACAGAGCAAAAGTTATTCAATTTTTAGTGGCGCCACCCACTGTTTTTGGTGCTTCAAATAACGTTTAGCAGTTTTTGTAATTTGTTTCGACAAAAGTAAAAATATTTTAATGAAATTCTGCAGCCTCAAAGGTAGTTCATGTTTACATATAGCCACCAAATTTTATCAAAATATTTCAAAGCCAACAAAAGTTGCAGCACTTTTAGTGAACCCATCTACAGCATGTACTCTAATGATTAAAAAGAACTGTAGGCACAAGACGTTCCAAAAAAGTGTTGGTGGCGTCACTATAACGTCTATAAGTGGAATAACTTTTGCTTTGTGTGCGAGATATTTTATTGAAATTTGGCAGTCATACGTGAATATGCACTTCAACTGCCTTTCAGTCTGTAAAATTATTCTTACTTTTGACCGAAATATTAGGACAACCGTAATATTCTCATTTTTTGGGCCACCCTGTATATTTTATACTATAGGACTATTGCATAAGCCTAGACGTAAGTGATGGTGTAGTATAGGCCTATATAAGTACATTGCTTGATGTGTGTTAACGCGTGGACATTTGTTGCACAGACGAAGTTGACTAAATATCGAACGGGTTCAAGTAATGTTTCCAACTGGAGCGTATACGAGGCCAGATGCAGTATACCTGTATGCGTGACATACATTTAAGAGTAACATCTGTTCATCCTGCCAATCGGTTCAATAAAGGCTTTGGATCGAAACAGAGAGATGGATGAATGAGAGCGGTTTGTCCACTGTTGCCTGTCTCTCCTCGGCCTCGTTATACAATATATATATATATATATATTATATGCTATATAATTGTATAGGCCTATTCCTATGTATGTATACATAGACCTATAATGTATATAACCAGTGATGGGCATTATAGTATTTTAAAAATAGAGTTCTATTTTAAAATAGAAAATACTATTTTATTTTCTACTTTCAAAATAGTTTAGAGAAAACTATTTTATAAAAGTATTTTCAAAATAGTTTTAAGAACTATTTTTAAGAAGTGAAAATAGTTTTCGAAAATAGTTTTTACTAGAGTAAATGATCTTCTGTCATGACTCATGCCGATAATTAATCAGTGTATAATAGAACTGTATAATCCCACATAGCCCAGTAGAGCCAGCATGTCATGCATGTTTTTGTTGTTTTAGATAAAATAAACTTCTTAAACTGGTATGAAGTGTTGTGATATATCTGACATAATTTATCTGTCTATTAGGCTATTATGTCTTGTCGAGAACTGTTAAAATATAGTTAACTATCTGTGAAATTTGGTCTTATCTTTCATTGCTTTTAATAAGTTTGACAATCAAAATAAGCCACATGGCCTAGGCTACTGATGTCTCTTGAACTTATGCAAGCTTTTCTGAAACTTTTTGCCACAAATCTTGCTTGGCAATGGATTATTCCACTTTTTGCTATGTTTACTTACTGTCTGACCACAACAGTGTCTCACCACAAAGTGTAAAAATGTTTATGAAGTTAACTTGTTCATAATCAGAATCATAGTTTAGGTCAGGAACAAATTCTAAAATGTTGATTTCTGAAACGTTTCTTCAAAAACTATTTTCAAAAACTATTTTCAAAATTCTATTTTATTTTCCATTTTGAAAATACTTTTGAAAACTATTTTGCAAAACTATGTTCAAAATAGTTTTGAAAACTATTTTATTTTCTATTTTCAAAATAGTTTTGAAAACTACTTTGCCCATCAGTCACTGTATATAACGTATATGACACATACGCTCTGGATTAGTATTGTTCTCGTGATAATAAACATGCAATTTCTTATTCATAAATGCATAATTCATAATGTATGAGCTTACGGTACGCATGCACACAGAAATATCACAATCAACTTAATAATTCGCTTAATCGATCGATCGGCAGTAACGCTCTTGGAGAAAGAGCAATGTTTCTAAAGCGCCCGTTGGGCGAGCTCCAATAACGCACTCGGAGCTCCAATAACGCGTGATCCCGTTTTGACGAACGCGTATATTACACATATTGAAATTGTGCTCACTATTTGGCGCTATTAGGATCTGGGACGCAGTCCCAGAAGCCAACGGACCTAGAGTACTTTTTCGAGAACGTCCATATTACATATCATTGGGCAAGCGCAATTGAAGTTGTGGCGCTTTAAATAGAATATATAAGAGGTCGTTGATTAAAATAGCCCGTAATTTTTTACGGGTAACAGCTAGTAGGCAGGTATAGATGCTACATAGGCTTATTTATTTTGTGTATGAATGTATGTAACGTATGTATGTATGCATGTGTATGACACAATGACATGTAGACTATGTATGCATGTATTTGTGTATGACATATTTATGTATGTATGTATGTAACTATGTATGTAAGAATGTATGTATGTATGTATGTCTGCACATATGTATGCATGTATGCGCGTATGAAAGTAGGCCTATGTATATGGAATATTTACATATGTATGACATGTATTTGCGCGAGCTTTGTCGTCTTCCTTCAAGTTGCACCAGCCATCATGCACTGCACTCTTCTGTTCACAGCAACTTGTCTGTATACCTTCGCCGGCTCTGCAACATCTCTGTGGCTGGTCCGGCAACCTGGAAAGGGCTTCATCTGTCCATGCACCAACTCCCAAATGTCTCGTTTAATCAATTTTATGAGTAGCCTAGCTGCTGAAGAGGGAAGATCACTTTTTACGCTTGGCCTGAAGCAGGGCTGGATTAGATCTAACCTTTATGGGGCTCCATGCTAACAGTACTCAGAGGGGGCCCATGCTCTAGTGTTCAAGCTAGTCCCCTTCTTCTGTGGCTGAATCAAAAAACTTAGGTGGACACTGGAAATAGCCAGGAAGAAATCTGTAAGTTTGGACATTTTTCCTTCCGCAAATGCAATTATTCTGATGACCTTTTTATACTCATTATATGGCCTACTCTTATTTTCTTTTGAAAATCTTGATGCAACTCAAATTTTGTTGTTGATGATCTTCAAGGCACTATACGCGTAGCCAGAATTTTGTGGGGGGGGGTCACCACATTCTGAAATACTAATCATTTTTTAGTCATTGCTCAGATTTATTTTTGCAGCTCATGCACACTAGGACTAAGTCATAAAAACTGATGACCTTTTCTTTAGTCATCACTCATATTTGCAACCTTTTCACTAAGCAAGAATGTTTTCAGTATTCTATTTTTTTAACAATATTTAACTTCGGAGTGTGTTTTATCACCCAAAATTCATAAATTGAACATTCTTACACTAAACACGAATCGTTGCATTGTATCTTTTCATTTCGGGGAGTTTAAAACCCAAAATTTCTACAGCCTTGATGACTCTTTTTAGTCACCAGGCCGAACTCTTCTTTTCTTTTGCAAAATTTTTGTCTTTCGTGTGGAGTGGTAAATTTCAGTAATGCGTTATAGTTTAAGCTAACTTAGCTAATTACAACTTCCACTTTACACTAACGACAACTCACAAACTAAAGCCTCTTATATGAAAGATTATTCAATCAGGCAACAAATTGTCATGGTTCTACAGTACTTGTGGAGGCCCCAGCTGTAAGGGGGGAGGGTAACGTTCTGAGCATTAAGAGCATCATGGTTAATCCGGCCTTGGTTGGGAGCGCCTCCGAGTTGGGATCTTGAAGAAGCGCTACAGAAACTTTGATTGATGCATGTATGTATGTTTGTACACATAGGTTCAATAAAAGTAAGCCAAAGCATACGTTTTATAAGCCTACATTTCTAATGCCCGATAATGAATCATACTAACAAATTTCCTAATATTTAGAAACTTGAACCAACAATATGATTCCAACCTATCGTAATTAGGGCTATTGTTGCACCATATAATAAATTTGAAGGGATGGAAATATACAATTGAGTTTTTCAACTTTAATCACTCGCAATTTAAGTTTCCAATCAATTTTCTTTCAGTTTTTGTAATAAGGTGCTTTTAACTAAAAGACAGTTTTAAAATCTTGTGAAGAAACTCTCTAGGGGCCTATTGATTATTTAATTAAATTAAAGCAGATGTTCTAAATGTCCACCTTGATACTGCTTGTGTGCAAGCCTGGAGGTGCTGGCGACATTGGACAAAGCATTGTCGGTGATCCTCTGATCCAGATCATCCCATATTTCCAAGTTCCAACAAAGTTAGTGTTACTTCAGATCGTTTACATCATGGATTGCTGTCTGGTAGACGACTTGCTCTTGCAATCACGCTCCACATTTTACAGTCGACGGGATTTAAATCTGGACTGTTCGGAGGTCATAATGTGGGAGCAATGAAGTCTTTCATGATAGCGTTTCGATGGTTTGCCTGGTTCTGTGGGCTGGGGCATTGTCCTGTTGAAAACAAAACAGCCGACTGGGGCTAGGTTTTGGATAAGAGATGAAGATGTGACAGCAGAACGTCGCAATAAGCTCCGTTAAGTTTACTCCCGGATCAATGAAGACCAAATGGGAATGACCAAGATTCGGACATTGCTCATAAACTTAAATTTCGGCAGATAAAGTAGAAAGATGAATATCAAATATAGGATATTATGTTGGAGTCGTATCATAATATTAGTCTATGTTGGAATCATATTGTTGGTTCAATTGTCTAAATATCAAATTTCTTTTAATATGATTGTCAGGAATTAGAGATTATTAAACACAATTTGGCTCACTTTTTAATGAACCACGAGGTTTATGTGTGTATAACACATGTATGTATCATATAGGTAAGCATTCATGCATGCACCCATGTACGGTAGGTATGTACACTGTGTCTGGATGAAAAGTAGCCCCCTAAACATTTCTCAATAACTTCTTGAAAACTAAACCAATAGCGATAAAACCATATATTCAGTATCCTACATCACTTTTCAATAAGCCTGCCAAATATGACTTAAATTGACGTAGCACAAGCAAAGATATTGAATATTAAAAAATATAGATTGAAATTTTGAGTTTCCAACACAGGCACTTATTTTGACGCTGTCGACCTCGTCATTGATGGAAAACGTCATTGGTTTTGGTGTAAACAGCAAAGAAATGTGGTGTTACCAGAAGAAGATAAAATTTTAATTATTTGCGAATAGAAAATTAAGGGTTATGGCGCGAAAAGGTTTGTGAATGAATTTTCTGACAGTAACTGCTGTCTTTCATTTTTGAAAAAGCTGAGGAAGAAGATTGCTGCGTTCATGCGACGCAGCGGTGGCTGAAACACGCAAGACTCTATGGGGATTTAAAGACCGCGGTATAAGCCTATATGACATCATTGCCATGTTGGAAACTTTCCATTTTCAGTACTTATTTTCAAACGTTCATAACTTTGACAAACTCACCAACATTGGGAAATGGCTATGGATATCGTATTAATATGGCTACAGATGAGGTTTGTAAAATTTCAGGCAAATTGTAAACCTTTTGACCGAGTTATGATACCTTTGCTAGGGGCCTACTTTTTATCCGGAGTGTATGTAGGCCTGTGAATGTATACTTAATGTATGTATATGGGCCTATGTATGCCTGTATGTATCATGTATATGTATGTATGTTACTTTATTATTTATTGATTCATGAATTTCTATTGCGCCCCTCAAAAACCTACTCACGGGCACTCTCAAACCAGCAACGTGAAAGAGCACAATCTTAACTGAAGCATAAAAGAAACTGAAGTAGACGTAAAGGTGGAATGGCCATTCCAAAGTGTATAACCCGCAATGGAAGAAATCGATACTGAGCAGTAGAAGTCCGTGACCAAGGGACCAAAAGTCCCAGTTGAACGAAGAGCAGCTCGCCTCAACTTATTGCCAACAGAAATAGGCTACACAAATCTTGAACATAAGGTTAGAGTCAATCAGCCAAACCCAACAGCAGAAGAGCAGAGTGCCAGATCAAGACAATAGCTCTGTACTGGATATGTAAAATGTCTGTGAACCATTTGTTGTGAACTATTTTTCTGTGAACCATTTGTCTGTGAGCCAATTGTCGTGAACCATTTGTCTAATGAACCATTTGTCGTGGAACCATCAGATATACGACCAAACTTGGAGATTTCTCCAACTAATCGTGAAGAAGCATGCAGCAGCCGCAAAAAATACCTAGTCCGCACACTATAGGGAGGCCAATATGGTTTACCTCGAAACAGTAATAAAATCGTGAGGTAACAAAAGCGTTACAAGTGTTTTAGCAGAACAAACAGTGAGAGAGCGAGCAACTACACGTAGCTGACGCAGCTGATAATAGCAGTTACGACAGATGTGATGGATATGAAGAGCAAACTCTTGATCGAGTTCAATGCAAAGGTCATGGACGGTAGTGGAAAAGGTAACATCAGCAAACTCAGCGGAGAGACACAGACAGGGAAACAGAGAGACAGACACAGAGAGAGGAACACAAGCACAGACGAACTTACTGTGAGCAAGCCAGACTTGATATAAATAGCGACTCAGTTAAATCACATTCCTACATCTAATGACACAGATGGATTTAATAATTAATTGATCAGACAGTCTGAGGCAGGTTTTTGTGTTTTATTTTAAACTTGAGATAATACGACTTTCAAATTTGTATAGGCAGGTCAAGGGTTAAATAGGCAAGTCAAATGACCTGCCACAACCTATGGTAGGCTGTAGCATCTCCACTGAGTTGCATTGTGAAATTTGAAATGTTACTCATCTTGCAAACAAGGATCTATCATTACCAACAAAATGACCATTCGGTAAACTAGGTCTCCAGTCTTCAATAGTGCAGTCCTGTATAATCAGCAAGTTTCTGTGTTCAGAAATGTCTTCACTTCATTGGCATTCGTGACATAGCTGGATTCATTGGTCTCATTGGCATCATCGGGCCTGGCCCCATAGGTGCCATTGGAGGTCCTCCCATAGGTCCCATTGGTCGCATGCCTACAACAACACGATACATATAGTTTCAGAACTACACGCAAAATCAGGAGTGTGATAATGTATCTATAGCTAAATAGCTAATACAGTGAACTGATAAAACCTGTCATTCACTTCTAGACTCACAAAATTTTACTTCTTAGGAGATTTCTATAACACCTCTTCAAGTTTACTACACTCAGAGGCACTCCTGACAACAGCACTCAGGCTGAGTTGGAGTTAACCCTTTATGCATAGGTTTCCTACCCTTCTCAGCATTAAAGGGTTAACAAGCTCAAATGCCTCATTTACTAAGCATTCTGGTGAGTGAAGGCCGAGTTTACCGTATATGTATGTCACTATACATGTTTATATGTATATACAATCATACCCAGTTAGCTACATTGGGAGCGCACCGGCCGTGTGTTTGCACGGTACCGAGTTCAAGCCCGATGCCTGCCGACACTCAGATATTTAACATCTTGGGCTAGCACATAGGACATGTGTGGCTCAGTGGGATAGTTGTCGCCTTGCGTCCGAAGGGTCGCAGATTCGATTCAGACCCAAGCCAACGCATAGCGACCTTGAGCAAGCGTTTCAACTACAATTGCTCGTGGCGCTTCGGCGTGAAAACTCCGAAACTCCTTCAGGCTGTAGTCGGCACCACCTCTGACAAGTAGTGGACTTGAAGGGGCGGTATAGAAATGTGTAAATAAATAAAATAAATTATACATGTATGTACATATGCATGGATAGTCGCCGCCTTGTGTCTGTAGGATCGTGGGTTTGACTCAGACCAAAATCGCTGTGCAGTGACCTTGAGCAAGTAATTCACTTACAATTGCTCGAGGTGCTTCGGCGTGTTAACTCTGACACTTCTTCGGGCTGTAGTCAGGACTGTCTCCAAGTATGGGTAAACTTGAAGAGGTGGTATAGAAATACATGAATAAATATATGTATGTGTGCATGTTAGTATATAGTGAATGTTGTTGTGTGTGGCCTCCTTGACATTGTGGTAGCTGATAGATTAGGGAATGACCGAAAACCGTCTCGGTTGGTCGAGTATCGGCTACTCGGCCTCAGCAGTTATCATGCACACATATAGTGGCACAAATTTGCTACAGACGGACAGAAATGCACAGGGGCATAGAGCCCGCTGAGAGATGGTTTCCGGGCTTCTGCCTAATAATCTGAAGGCCAATGTACTGCAAACAGCCCAAAGAGTGAGGGATGGGGCAGTGGGGAGAGATGTGCTGGCCCAGGGCCTAGGACAGGGGGCCACTAGGGCCATTTGGCCCCAGGATTCACTTGATAGAGGGCCTCGAAATTTCGGAATTATTTATTTAAATGGGAATTAAGAAATTAAGGAGTTATTCATTGATGTGTATTGTGTAGCGCTATACAAATTGATGACATAATTGAAAAAGAGTAATGAAGCGGCTTTGAAGTTTGTATTATCAGAAACCTTCACCGTCAATCGCACATGCATCACACAAGAGAAAGCTGTAAGACTTTTATAGAAAAGTTTTCAATAAGATTCTTTCTATACCCTTTGAAAGTCGGTCAACAAGATTCTCAGCTATTGCAAATATCGTGGAGAATTTCGAATTTTTATGGCGATTCAATTCTATTTGTGATGATCAGTTGAAAGAGGCAGCTACAAGACATACATACTATAAACCGCTTAGAAGACATATCACCTGAGCTCGTCGAAGAAATGATTTTTCTCAAAGAACGTAAAAAATTACTCTCAGGAAATCTAGTACAAGAAATAGTGACTCAAAATCTGGTCGATCTGTTTCCAAATGTCTTTATTTCCGTGAGAATTTTCACGACGTTACCTATATCTGCTGCAGATGCCGAGAGATCATTCAATAACAAGAAAAGAACAAAGAACTACCCCCGTTCCACGATTGGTCAGCAGTGTCTTAATAGACTGGCTATGTTAAGCATTAATTCTGATATCGCTATAACTTTAAATTACCGATAAATTCGTGGCTTTAAATTCGTGGATAAATTCATTATCGATAAATTCGTGGCTTTGAAGATGCAAAGGATGATTTAACCTCTTTCTGTTGAGTTTTAAAAAGATATTTGAAAAAGGCCTTGAAAATTAGTTGTGGCCCTGGGCCTCCAAATCCTATCCTAGGCCCTGTGAGACACACTTTGGCTCGGCTTCTGCATATATACAGGTGAACAGACAGACAGACTGTCACAGACAGAGGCAAAAAGACCCAAGCTATGTCTTGTCAATAATTAAATAAACTTGCATATTTTTCAAGTAAAATCTAGTAGAGAGTTGGTTTTATCCTGAACTTCCCCTGAATTTCTAAAGACCAGCACAGCTGATTATTATTCGTCCTTCATTTCCCCTCCGCCAAAACAAGAGTAGGCTTCATCTAAATGGCACCTTGTTCATAAGTTTGAAAAGGAGCACCCGCTTTTTATTTTTATCTATTTAATTGTTCCAAATCTGTTTCCCAATTTCACTTGCATCTGCATTATTACTACATGCACACTGTACAGCTCAAGGATTAAATCGCGGCAGCAACTCTTCAGCTCTCCCCTTTATGCCAATGGTTGTCATGATGTTTGCAATATCTTTGTCAATGTGAACCTTATTCCTGTCTTGCTTACAATACAATATGAACAATAGTTTGGGTTTAACAGTCCTTAACAGATTTGAATTTATTTTCATTGTTACATGATAATAAATACATCAAGATTATTCATTACTGTAAATTCAATCATGATTTTTATTATTGATTTAAATCTGGATCAATGGATTTAAATCTGGATTTAAATCAAGGGATTTAGATCAACCGATTTACATCATCTCCACCCTGCCCAACCCTCATACATTCACCAGCTATTCACCATCCAACCGCTCCAGTCTACCTGCTCATCATCTTATCTTCCTCTATCTTGACCTCCAGTTTCATCCTCTCTGAAATTCTGCAACTGCTTCCTAGTCTAGGCTGCACCAATCCAGCACTATGAAATTCACTCTACAGGATCTCTGCAAGTTCGTTCCCTCTCCTATTTCACCTAGCAGTTTTACTTCTCTTCCGCTTACTCTCTCCTCGGCAGCTTTCCACTCACGTTTCCAGACCGAACTCTTCAAGTTATCATATCCTGATTCTACTCCTGCCTCACCAGACACCCATCATCACCGATTTCTAAAATAGCATCTTGTTGTCTCCTCAGTCTTCAGCCTGACCTCCCCAGATTTTGACCTGGTACTGGAACGGACAAGAAGTTAATTGTCTATTGCAGATTTGATGTAGTGTCAGCAAGTAAGCTACCAAACATGTCCTGTGTGAGCGCTGAGAAATTGTCGCAGATGTACAGTCAATTACATTTCATTAGAACTCCATTCAATATTTCTGACCAACCCTGCTGTGTATTATATCTTCTTTAGCCTGTGGCTATACTGCAAATTATCCTGAGTAGGTTAGGTGAACCAGCACCATTTAAATTCCCGAACCACTTGAAACCATGGTATGCTCACCACTGTCACCAGAATAAAGACCACAGCATGTGGAAGGATGTTCATTTTGGGAATAAAAAAGGGTAAAGGGTTACTAAAGGTAAGCGATTTTTTATAGTGACCATTTAACCTCGACCCTATTCATCTTCGATAAATTAATCAGGTGAGATCCTTCACCACTGCTCGTCTGTATCTATGCAAAAAACATACCTGGCATCATAGGTCCCATAGGCATCATTGATCCCATTGGACCTGGGATTGGTCCCATAGGACCCATTGGAGGAACCATTCCGGGAGGTGGAAGCATTCCTCCAACAGGAGGCTTCAATCCAGGCTGTTGCTGGTTTGGTGGTAATCCCCCTGCAAATGATTAAAACTATATATGTATTATTTTACAGTCTGGAGAACAGAAAATTCACAAAAAGCAGCATTCTGTTAAATAAAAGAAACTAAGGCTGTCAACGGGTACCCGGGCACCCGCCCGTTCGTTACTGCCCGGGCAGCACGATCGGCTGACGGGTACCCGCTGTCCGTGAAAGGAGTTGCATTTGTAGCAAAATTTGGGCCACCGCTTATTATTATTATTTGTGTTTAATGAC